>BJCN01333629.1:3146-15023 GCA_018326445.1 Flaveria brownii
AAACATACACCACAAGCGTCTTACTTGCGCACTACAAATCTAACGTTCCCTTACAAAGACTTCCGCTGCATAAACCATCCACCCGAGATCAAGAAGGCTGACTTAGAACGAATCTAAGTGCCGCACGTGAGCTGAACAGATCAGTCCGTGACACAGTCTCTGCTAAATAGGCTACCCTCACATTGGTTGTTAGTTAAGTTGATACATATTTGCATTGCGGCTTCACCTAGAACAACCAAAACAACTGTATTGGATGATAAACAATATCATTGCTTCTTAGAGAATTTTAAGAATCATAACGGTAAACATTTAAACATGATCGACATCAATCATATCTATGAGATGAGTATCTTTATTATGTTTTTAAATTGATAGTAATATGAACAGATTTCTCCTAAACTCCCATATCTATCTGAGATCTCTCTGCTACTCAAGAACTTGGACTAGATGCTCCTTGCAGAGCTTTGCAATAGGAAGGTGTTCATTGTTGGGGCGGGTTCAAACTGGATTGTGACATATGTTACTTACGTCTTGCTGCAATGGAGTGATTGCTGCTAGCGTGCACAGGGATCTACTGTTTCACTTGATGACCGATGCTTGGCCTTCGAGGGGCGGGGAGCTCCGTTTTTAGGGAGTGTTCTTGGTCCGGTGTGTGTGTGTGAGCTTCGTTCCATATAGCTATTGCTCTACATTCTCGATTGCCACTTTCATTCATGTATCGTATCATTGATGGTCTTCGGGATTTAATATCCTACAAAAATAGAAAGTGATGTTCTGATGGATGGAAAGGCTAGCTCTCTCTTTTTTTGGGTGAAATTAAGAAATACAGATGCGCCTAAGGCGTAATCAAACTGTGCTGGTTAAGATAAGAGAAGAGGGATTTTGACAATGACTAGCAAAAGAAAACCAAAGCAGGGTTTACATGATTTCTGTCTTCACTTTATGACAATTTTCTCCATCTCTAATAAGTCAACTAAATGAACCAAAGTATAATATAGGCAGCATCTCCTTCCAAGTCTAGGCAAGTAGTATTGCACGGATACAAACTTCAACTCCAGTCTACTACTTCGTATGTATGGAGTAAGGATTCAGAAGCTAGGAAAGACGATCCACCAGGATGTTCATTTTCAGCTATAGATGCTCCAATTCTGTTAATAAAAGGCTATCATGGATCAAGATTCAAAGGGATTTTATATTGATATATTCTACTCTCTCGACTAGGTCACCATAAACTTTCTTTAATATTCTAATATATATGTGTGATGTATATTGTATTTAACGATGAGATTCTATACGGACCTTGTGAATCTATACTGTATGTTTTTGAAGCTTTTTGATGAGAGTGTCTTGGTTAGTGATGCACCTTCGACAAACCTCAATGTTGTGGTGGTAATCTTTGAGGTTAAAAAGATTTCCCTTCATTAGAAGTGGAATTCATTTAAGTTTGTGGTTGTGATAGAATAAACAAATTCATTTAAGTTTGTGGTTGTGATAGAATAAACAAATTCAGTTAGTTTTGTGGTTTTGACAGAAATTACAGGTTTATTAAAGGCCATATTTTCTAGTAGACGTGTTTAAATATCCAATATTAAGAATACTTATAATAAAAGTTTGAAGTTTTTAATTAATTTTTTGTAACTTTATGCATTTTTAGATAGTTTTTTTAAGAAAAAAGTTTCTTTACCGAAAACCACTTTATAACCCCTTTTAAATCCCTAACAGATCCATCTCGACCCAATACAATTTGGGTAGCGATTTACCCCTCCTACAACCTGTCTCGTGTTCAATCAAAACACGATTTCACTTTCGTTAATCACAATCCGGCCTCGTTTTATCCTGAACCGAGTTAGGGTTTCAATCTAACCTATGCCCCTCTCCATACGGTTAAGTCTTGAGACTGATTAGATTTAGGTTTATGATTAGTTGGGTGGGTGGATGTCCTTCTAAATCATTATAGAGTAAAATATCATTTCATATAAACATTTAATATATATATATATATGTATATATATATGTTAGAAAATTTATTTTAGAACTCATATTATTAAAAATAACTAAAAAATTAAGAATGATTTGATTTGTTAGAAAATTTATTTTAGAACTCATTATTAAAATGCTCAAATCAGGACTAAAATAGTACTTTACTCGAATTAAAATGACAATTTCTGAAAATTAAATAAACGAGAAAAGAAAGTAGAATTGATTATGACGTTCAAATGTTGGGGGTGGGGATCGCATCCCTCTATCTCTCTCTTCTCTGCTTGAAACTCTCTCTCTCTCTCTCTCTCTCTCTCTCTCTCTCTCTCTCTCATCTGCTTTCAGATTATATTTTACCCCATCTCTCTACACAATCAAATCAACATACATACATACATACATGTATATATATATAATACATATATACATAAAGACTTCAATTTCAATTTAGTTTATTCGGATCGGATCGGATCGGATCTTGATTTTATATGGAAATGGCTTCCAGCCCTCGAACTCTTGAACAGATCTTCAAAGATTACAGCGCTCGTCGTGCCGCCATACTTCGTGCTTTGACTTTTGGTAATAATAATTCAAGGGATCACCATTCACTCTCCCAGACCCAATCTTTGTCTTTCTTTCTTTCTTTCTTTCTTTCTTTAAAAAAACAAGAAAAAGTTAGCGACTTTTCTTAATTTAATTTACTTTACTTTGCGCAGATGTTGATGAGTTCTATGGAATTTGCGACCCAGGTAATCTCTTATTCACCCCTTATTAGTTTAATACAGATCGGTTGGAACTCTGTTTCAAATGCCTGTCTGCAGATCACAATTTAGTTATAATGTCACACCTCCCCTCCTACATTGCTGCTCACAAATTACTAAAATTTACAAACTATCTAAACACTTCATAATGCTATATATTTTTGCTTTAAACGGAATCGATTATGCAAGATTAAAGAGACTTTGTGTGGTGAAATGGAATCTTTTTCAGTTTGCAACTGACCAGAACTTGAAGACCCATATATATGTGGTCATGTGGATGATGACAAAGAGAACTTTAGACTAACCGTGTTGCTGTTTGCTTTATAAGATTTTTCTATAAATATTTTGAACCTGTTAAATGTGTGCTTTGGTGGTTTCAGAGAAAGAAAACTTGTGTCTTTATGGACATCCAAATGAAAGCTGGGAAGTGAGTCTTCCAGCAGAAGAAGTTCCTCCTGAGCTCCCTGAGCCAGCTCTTGGAATCAACTTTGCAAGGGATGGCATGAACCGCAAAGACTGGCTCTCACTCGTTGCCGTCCACAGTGACTGTTGGCTGCTCTCTGTGGCTTTCTATCTTGGAGCCCGGCTAAACTCTCAAGAAAGGTACTAACGTTTATGTTTACCCTTGATGTAAGTTGCTACTTTACTTTGTTGCATAATTTGCTTGATGTGTTTAAACTACTAAGTGTTTTATGATTTACTACCTAGCTTTATATTGGATTCTTTTACTAGGAAATATCTTACTACTTTCAAGCTTCATGCTAAATTGAAACAATCTTAGTTTTTTCGGTTAAAAACCAAGAATTAAAGGAACTTCTGAAGCTTTTGGGATGCCAGGGACATGAAAGCATCCTATTTTCTGTTGAGAATTTTCAATTGACATAAATCTCGTATTCTTTTTGTTTGTTTTCCCTTGTGTATTGAGGAGTTTCTAGATGACTATAACTTGCTTGTGGAGTTCATATGTTTTAGGGTACAGTGATTAAACGTTAATCACTGTTTCCTTTCCAAGCCATGGACATGTTCACAGTCCCTTCTTGTGGATATAATGGATTATTAAATTACACTCTTTTCTTAATTCATTGATTGACCAGATGAGTTCTATAGGTTTATGTATCCGTGTCTGTGTGTGTGTCGCAGTAACAATGATGAACTTGGGTGTGATGGTGAGGTTGCTCCATTCGAATTGGTGTTGTTGATTTTTTATTATGTTGCTCTCTTTATGCTTGTTAATAAGAACTATTTTTCTAATAAAAGTAGGAAGGGTCAAGTAGGCATGCATGAACAGCAGTCAAAAGTTTGTTAAATGAATTGTTCTGAACAACCATATTTCATGTCAATCTAATAATCATAATCCATAATGTTGTATAACGCATGATCGTGGGGAAATTTCTGAAGATGTGTTGTCGTTAAATTTTATATTCCCTTAGGACCATTCGAAGACCAGATATAATCTTTTCAGTTTTAGGCACTGCTCTTCTATTGGTTTTAGATCTTCCTTCTGGATGCCATCACTATCTATAATAATGGTCTAATTGTTGATATCATATTGGTGTTGTGTTTATTTGTGAACGGGCCCGAGGCTGTCTCTAATTGTTGATATCATATTGGTGTTGTGTTTATATTCCTTTCAGAAGAAGTAATATTTTTCATTACAATTTGATCTTCAAGGGCTTTTAAGCTATGAATGATATTTTTTGCTAGAACAAGTATTGTACAACAGTGGATCATGTTGTTAGAATATATTAGGGTTAGCAGTCATGAGGGCTAGGCCCATTATTTTTGTTTTTTAACTTTGATGTACTAGATTTAACTTAATAACTGAAGCAACCTACTTAAAAGATACCAAAGTAAATTTATTTTTGTGCGTACAGAACCAAATATGATGTGTTGAATTTGAATGTGGAAAACGTTAGATCTAACTTAACAAATAGACTATCTTGGCAAGGTTGGAGACTCGGGGTATTATATTCCATCTGGCCTAATCCCTAAGTACCTTCGTAAATATAGGGATAATTGTTTTCTGTGTATATATGAACTTGAATTAAATTCAGTTAAAAAGTGGGGCGAATGGGCATAATGATTTAGGACAACCTTACTGCCAGTGTTTTTACCCTGTCTCAGATAGTCCCAAAAAATATATGTTGGATAGTCCCAAATTATGTAAGCTTTCATTCTTTAGTGGTTGAAATTTGTAACTTCATTTTTGGTTCACAATCTTTCTTTTATCTGATCAATAGCCAAGATTTTTACTGAACTATGAGCTTATGCATTCTTCTTTTTGGAACCGAGGGAGATAACACCAACAGTTGTATTTCTCCTTAAATGGATACATCCACAGTTTTTAAAAAGTAAAGAACACAAGTTTAAGTAAAATCTTGAAAATCAGAAACTGAGAATAAATGCTTTCTAAATGGAATGACAGGGAAAATGGAATTTCCCATGTGCTATGCTTTTAACAAGGTAGCATATTATATGACTTTGAATAATCTCTTTGTGAATGTTGAACCAGATATATTACTCTTCACCATTCATAATCTTTTTGTCTAATCAATCTTTGTGTTCAACAGGAAACGTCTGTTTAGCATGATTAATGATATGCCCACTGTCTTTGAAGTTGTATCGGAAAGAAAACCTGTAAAAGACAAGCCTAGTGCAGCAGAGAGTGGAAGCAAAGCAAAGGGCAGCACAAAGGTGAGATTAACATGATTATCCTTTGTAAAGACAAAAAATAAACATGCTATACAAGTGCATAGAATAGATTGGTCAGAATATCCAATTTGATGTGAATTAATTTCTTCCTTCATGCATCTGCAGAGATCTAGCGATGGACAGTTGAAAAGCATCGAAAAGGCAGTGGATGATAGCTATGAGGATGAAGATGAGCATGGTGACACACAATGTGGTAGCTGTGGTGGAAATTACAATGCTGATGAGTTTTGGATTGGATGTGACATATGTGAAAGATGGTACCATGGGAAATGTGTAAAAATCACCCCAGCCAAGGCGGAAAGCATAAAACAGTACAAATGCCCTTCTTGCAGCTTGAAACGAGGTAGGCCATAAAATAAACGATTAATGACCGGACAGAAACTAGTGTGGTCGTAATACTTTTTTTATTTGAAAAGAAAAAAAGTCTCTAATGAATTATTTTTGTTGGTGACTGTTAATAACAGATGCCCAAAGGGGTTGAAATGCACACTCTTCAATCCTTGTTATTTAGTACTTATGTTACTTTATATGCACACACATATAAAATATGTTTGATTCTATCAGATTTAGTTTCATTTTTGTCAGTAATCTATGCTGTGTGTAATTGAGACGACAGGTACTTATGGTTGATGCCTTATACTGTAAGGTTGTTTTGCTTTGCATACAGAGGATTTTTGTTACCAAAACACTCCATTTGTAACAAAGGGGTAATCTGGCTTTACAAATTTCTTGTAAATATATAAAGTTCCAACTAAATAATAGTGCAAGATAAAGAATGATGAAATCAAACGTCTAGTGGTTTGGAAGGATGTTAATAATCCATATTATATCCACACCTTAATCCCAAATCAAGAGTTTTTTTAGCATCTTTCCCTCTATAACCCAGTAAGATCAAGGTAATATTATCTTTAAAAGGTGGTAGCGATCATCAACACAGTTATAGTCGTTATTCAAAAGCTCGCTTATAGGCTTGTTGGCTAGTTTTTATTAAAACTTGAATTATAAAATATATAAATTATAAACCAAAATTATGACATTATATTAGAGATATGATTATTTTTAGCTTTTTTTAGTGAAAAAATCCTAAGTATAAAAACATATAAGGATAAGCATAGTTCATGAACAAACAAATCTCATATCATTGTTTTAAAGAGTTAATAAATATACAAAATATTATTTTTGTTGTTTAAAGACTTAGCTCGTTACAAGTCACCAATTTTAAGCTCTCACTGATATGGTCAGTTTGAAACGAATGCAGGTTAGTCGAATAATTTAAATCTGAAATTCTAAAACAAAATACTAATTCTAGTTTGGTCAGTTCATCTCACAACCCTCTCAATTGGGATGGATTTGTTGAACATCTCCGTTGATAGCCATCAAAATACCAACAAGCTCCAATTGATGTATAATAGACGCATTAAAATAGAAATAAACTTAGCAGGGATGAAACATAATGTTTAATTCAATAAAAGAGGATTAAAAAAAAGTACCTATTACAATGGGCTCATGTGCCTCATATAGATATTAAATCAGAACACCAATATCATCCTAAAATAGAATCAGCAACCACCTCTTACTTTTAAGCAGGCAAGTCTTCTTTTCAGCAACTATTTGACTAAGTTTGAGTAAGGAAGAACGTGGCATGAAGAAGGAACCGTCAGGGAGCGTTGGTTCGACAAGTAGCTTTGGTTCGGCAGCAAGAAGCTCACCATGCAAGGAACAGTCTTGTTTGCTTCAGTCTATCCGATCCATGCAATAATCTACTAATTCTTAGATCGGATCCATGTCAAATATCTATAATTAAGCTAAAACTAACTATTATATATACCAACGCATCATCTAGGTTAATCATTTTGTGCCATTTACATGGAATACACAATGACTCACAAAACTCAAGTTCAGAAGACAATTCATGCTGCTAAACAAACAAATCAAACATCTACAATACAATACAATACAATACAACATAATCAATCGAGTTTAAAACAATAGAAGAAGACAATGCTACTTCTTCCGCAAGAATATTCTCCAGATTGGTACATGCTATGGGGCTGGCATTTAAATCTAATTAAACACAAGGACCTATAAAATAATTACAAAAAAGATTCAAGCCATTGGTTACCTTACCTAAATTACTCACTAACTATTCCCCAAATTCAAAGAACCATCTTTCATCAACTTTACACTCAAGCTATTGAGTCGTCCTCTTGAATAGTGTCTAGATGCCTTTCTCCAATCAGTTCCTGTTTTCATCATAGCAGCAAACTCCTCATAGCTGATTTTACCATCCTGCATTTTTAAATACATTAGTGTCAAGGAAAACAATAGCCGTTGGACTGGTATATTGGGAAATGGTGGGCCAAACATGTTACAATATTTATGTCTATGTTAATCAAACATGTTACAATTGTCTTTTCACATTCTTATATTTCAGGGATAATGTATGGGAGGTCAACCAAGTATGTATCCAGTTTCATTTATACCAAACCTGGCCAAAAACATGCTTAATGATGATAAAACCCTTTTTTTATGTTCACCTTATCTGTGTCGACTTCTTGGAAGATATCATTTGCAATATTAGAAACGTCCTCATCTCCATCTTCCATTAATGAGTCCTGAAGCTCATGTGGCTCTATATAGCCATTACCGTCTTTGTCAAAGTATGAGAAAGCCTTGTGTAAATGCTCATCGTTTGCCATCTTTTTAAGGTGAAGTGAAACTGCAACAAATTCCCCATAATCCAGTGTACCTTTCCCATTAGTATCTACCTGTAACCAACAGGATGATTAAATAAATGAAATACCATGAGGAAACCCCTCCATTTATAAAGTAATTCAAGATTCAAAGTAACCAACAAATTCCCCATGATAATGGGATTTTTCTAGCTCTCATGGATTCGTGCCATGTGGCTAAGTTTCAAAGTTTATTTCTTTGACTCATCAGATATGACATGTAACCTAAATCGACTAGTTTAGATAAGACAATCGAATTGCAACCTTGATTCTTTATAAAATGATTGCAGAATTAGTAAGAAAGCTCATTATTGTATTGTTTCTGCACAAGAAAAGTAAATTAAGGAGCGCACAGCTTAATTAAACTCACAGCTTCAATAAGCAGCTGCACTTCAGACTCTGCAAGCTTTGTATTCAACTTTTGTAGTCCACTTTTCAGTTCTTCGGTAGTAATAATACCATCATCATTTGTATCAATCTTGTTGAACATTTCCTTTATGTCTTCAACTTCATCATTAGACAAGAAATCAGCAATGACCTAAAAATTTAAAAAAGTATTATAAAATACAGGTTAATGATGGAATAAATACACATGTATCTGACACATAAAAGAGAAAAGAGTCATTTAATCAACCCTTAGAGCCTTTCTCTTAAATCGATTCATCAATGAGAATTGCTTTAATCTTGACTTGACAGCATCACCAAGGGGTACATTTGGAGCCTTTTTAGCATTTTGGAGCCAAGGATGTTCTGAAAAATATATAAATAATACATTAAACATCATTATAGAATAAAGAGTCTTTAAATTAAACGTTCAAAAGTCCATACACCTACAGTCCTTCACCATTATAAGATCTCCATCATTTTAATATGTAAGGATTTCGCCAAAAACATTAAAAAAAATGCAATTAAGTTTAAACAACACACATACCAAGTACTTGAACAGCCGTAAGTCGAAGCTTTGGATCTGGCTCTAACATCTGGCGTACAAGACTCTTGGCCCCTTCAGAAACACTGGGCCATGGTTCACGTTTGAAATCTATTAGCCCACGAAGAATAGCCTGTGCAACGCCTTGTTCAGATTCTGCATTACAAAACTGACTTTAAGCAAAAAAAAAAAAAAAAAAAAAATTCCAACTTGTGACAGTTGGAAAGATTAATAAAGTTTGATTGACCTGTAACATGAAAGCAGCAAGAAGGAAGTGCATACAACATAAATTTATTATTATAAACACGAAGAGAAATATATCAATCATCTAGAAAAAAAAATTACCTGCCCAGAATGGAGGAACGCCACATAATAGAATATAAAGAATAACTCCTGCACTCCATATGTCGATCTCTGGTCCATAGCTACGCTTAAGCACCTCTGGGGCCATGTAATAAGGGCTTCCAACAATTTCTGAGAACTTCTCACCTAAATAACCAGTTAATCATTTAAAAAGATTCAAGCATGAGATCACTGATTAACATGAAACAGATATTTCTCCAGTAAATACATAACTACTAAAAGCAAATACAACTTAATCAGCAGTGTCCAAATTTAGTAGTTGCAAACAAAAGCATCTTCATAAATTCCACTAGAAGTTAAAAGCAGCAAATCTTTCAGGAAAAAATGATAATAATAATAATAATAAATTAAAAAAAAGCCTAGACTAGTGTCTATTAGGTAGTCATTTTACAAAGTTGCATACTGTTTTTCTAAGCCTCATCTAAAATGATTTAAGATGTTCATTTTAAATGATCAAGATGAATTTCTAGTGCCACTGAGCAACCTAAACCCCACCAAAGCATGTATAAACTTCTGGAACACATTTTTGAAATCCTACCTTTCTTTTAAATAACATGTTTTGAGACTATAGGTTGTAATATTGACTACCATGCAAAACTGTTAACGATGCTTTAATGCTTAGTACATGATAACTCTTTCTGATATATAAAGCGCCTATCTAATCATCTACGTCCATCCTGTTTATGACAGAGATCCAGTTTTCCCTTTTCGTAAACTTGTAAACGGTAACATTTGCACTTGTTCAGTTCAAAAGCGAGGCTGGCTTTTAATACCTCAGAACAGGGATTTGTTGACCTTGTAAAAACTCACAAAACTGATGTTCAACTAAAATCTCATTCTAGGAGCATCTTAAAAACATTTAGAACAGTGAATACATAGGTGCTGTTAAGAAAAAGCATTGTAGTATAGTCCTTCATTCCTAAATGGCATATACCTATAATCCTACACCACTGGAGGTATTCTATCTAACTAACATGTAAAGGCACAACAATTGGAAATGTGGCTGTTGTTCAGTTAGAAGACTCGTCTCCATGATACTATCATGTTGATGGGCATGGTTCCCTATTATAGTCCGATAGAATCAAAAACACGCAAGTAGACAATGGGATTAATAGCTTCCTCAATCAATAAAATTAATGACAACAAGTATTCACCAATACGCTTATTATAATGTTTGTTTATGTGTTCTTAATTATGTGATTGGTACAAGTGGATTGCAATAATTAGTTCATAGCATTGGACTAACCTATAGATGATCTATGATAATTAAGCTTCTTTATCCATTACTTCCTTAAGAATCAGAAGGTGTCATACAATCCAAACTCAACTTATTATAGCTAATTAGCTTATCCTGATTATTGAATTATGGAGCAGCGAGCTTTAATCATTAGCTTGGGGCAGTGTTATAGATAAATTACCTGGCTTAAAGAAGATAGAGAGGCCGAAATCAATAGCTTTAAGAGGGGAATTTTCCTTCTTATTGGCAAACAAAAAGTTCTCAGGCTTCAAGTCTCTATGAATGACTCCATGCTTATGGCAGAGCTGCACGACCTCCAGCATGGTCCTGGCAACAGCAGCAGCGGCCCGCTCCGTGTAGTGGCCCCGAGCAACGATCCGGTCGAAGAGTTCCCCGCCCTCACACAACTCCATGACGAGATGCACGGCATTGTCATCCTCACAGGCCTCTCTGAGCGAGACGATGCTGGAGTCCCGAGGCAGGTGCTTCATGATGGCCACTTCCCTGCGCACATCCTCCACGTCGACAGGCGTCCGCAGCTTCCTCTTGGAGATGGACTTGCAGGCAAGCAGCTCCCTGGAGCTCCGATCTATGCACAGGTACGTCACTCCGAATTCACCGCGCCCTAGCTCCCTGTCCACCATGTACTTGTCTTCTATGTTGTCCTTGGAGACGTGCTCCTTCAAAACAGTCATCGGAGGCTTCTTCTCCTTCTCCTTCGGCTTCTCCTTCTCCTTCTCCGAGTAGTTGGATGATTTCACATCCTCCCTGGCCACCGCCGCCGGAGATCTGCAACAGTTTCCCATGCTCCACACGATGAATCTAGGGTTTCGTTTCGTTTCGTTTGGTTTGGTTTCACACAAGAAAGGGGGTGAAACTGAAATGGTGGTGAATCAATTCAAGTGTGTGAATAGAATACAAGATGTGTACGTTTTTAGTGTGTGTGTGTGTGTGTGTTTTAGACTTGGAGTTTTCGTGTGTGTCTCCTGTTGGAAGTGGGGTCATAACGGCACGGAGAATTTGAACAAATACTCTCCACCACCATATTCAATGTAATGGTTTATGGTTTAAATATATTTATATAATAATAATAATAATAATAATAATAATAATAATAATAATAATAATAATAATAATAATAATAATAAATAATAATAATAATAATAA
>BJCN01333637.1:0-13795 GCA_018326445.1 Flaveria brownii
TTAGAGGCCAGACATTCCTTATGAACCAGGAATCTCTCATGTCCACGGCCGATGTGGGATATGTGTAGGGTGTCACACCTTTATTACAACTCATGAACCTCTTTACAACTTGATTGCAACCTGCAAACTGTTTGACTAATGGGTTGAAAGTTGCGTGTTCATGTTACATGGTTTTAAGTGTGTCTTTAAAAAGAATATTTATATGGTCGTGTTAAGGTTTATTAATTTAATCTGCCGGCCGGACATGATTGTTGCCCCTAAACAAGCCAGCTTCATTATGAACCAAAGGGTACGTACAAAAATAGAGTGGATCAAGGATGATTCTTGGCTTTAAAAAGCAAGCCATAGGCGCAACCCCAATCGATTTTATGTAGGTATGGCGATTATCGCACATATATAAAGCACACGCAAGGTGCGCTTTTCAGGAACAAAATCGGGAAAGCGCGCAGGTCTGAGGCGTGTTTTTTGTACACGGGTTTTGTGCATCACCATGCTGCACAACAGACTTTTTAGGTTCTGCATGTAGGTAATTTATATATTAAATCGTATGTAAAGCTTAGTTATAGCTGAATTTTTGGTTGAGATGCTAAAAACCTATAAGAAATAGAATAGAAAAAAACACAACGTATATAAACACATTGGCCTCGTGTTTAAAAAAGTTTGAATCTTGATTTTAGACCATGCTGAACATGGTTATCTGCAACTTCTGTTTACAGCGAGATTTATAAAAAAATCCCAAAGGTCAACTAATACCTTCATAATATTGTTTATCTTCAACATGCGTGTAGATTAATATTTTAGCTGCAATTATTGCTTAATAAACTTCAATAGTTGAGCTATCCAAACAGTATCGAGGACTTTCTGTTCACGGGTTTCTGTATTTGGACCGTATCCTCTCTAGATTCATATGTGTATATTCTCATTTATACTTTGCTTATCTTATTATAGAGTTGACTTCCAACCCCATTAAATAGGATCACCTTGTTCACTAATTAGATCACACCAAGTCTTTCATCACCTGCATTATCAGAATACCTCTGAAACAAACTTTCCTAGGTATAAGCATACAAAACATTATATAACTCAAATACACATCTATGCATTCGTATGCTAATGATTTATATCTTTGTTTCTTGTTTATAAAGGTGATAACAATAATCCGACCACGATGAGCGGGCGGATTGCAGCGGTTGTTGATGGGGATTCACACTTTGAAGATGATGGACTGCCTTATGTTCACAAAGTGGGGAAGCCCCCAAAGCAAGATTTAATCAAAGAAATCAAAACAGCTCTCAAAGAAACATTTCTTTCAGATGATCCATTGAAACCTTTCAAAGACCAGCCCAGAAAGAAGAAGTTTATTCTTGGTTTACAAGCCTTTTTCCCTATACTCAACTGGTGTCGCGATTATAATTTCTCTAAGTTTAAAGGAGATCTTGTTGCTGGATGCACCATCGCGAGTCTCTGCATCCCACAGGTAAATGAAATCATGAAAAAGAAACCAAAAAGAAAAAGAAAAGCTAACTATTAACTTTACACTAATTACTTGTATGTTTTTTCAGGATATTGGGTATGCGAAACTAGCTAACTTGCGTCCAGAATATGGATTGTGTAAGTTATCTTCATAATATTATGGCATGCTACTGATGGACATGCAAGCATGCAAGTGTTGTTTTGAAACTTTAACTGATCTAAGTTGATTTGCAGACTCAAGTTTTATCCCACCTCTTATTTATTCATTCATGGGTAGCTCAAGAGATATTGCAATCGGGCCAGTGGCGGTGGTCTCTTTGTTGCTTGGATCTATGCTACAAGATGAGCTAGATCCAGTTACACAAGAACATGAATACTTACGTCTTACTTTCACCGCAACATTCTTTGCTGGAATCACTCAAGCTGCACTTGGGTTTTTCAGGTTTGTATCAATTTGAAAAACTGGTCATTTTGATCCAATCTCATATGGTGTTGGTGTTTGCTCTTTTTACAGGTTGGGTTTTCTGATTGACTTTCTGTCACATGCTGCTATTGTGGGGTTCATGGGGGGAGCCGCTATTACCATCGCACTTCAGCAGCTTAAAGGGTTGCTTGGCATCAAAAAATTCACTAAAAAGACTGATGTTGTTTCTGTCATGCGTTCTGTCATCAGCTCAGCAGAACATGGAGTAAGTCAAGCTTTTGTTTTTTAGGATGACACGATATATGGTCGGTTGGGTAACAGGTCATTTGTTTACTTACGGGTTAAGGTTGGATTGACCCATAAACACTTTTTGACAAAATTTCGAATTTTTTATATAAAAAAACATTATATTCATTGGATGAGCAAACCAACTGTGAACCTTTGAAGTATCTCACGTGTCCATCCATCGTTATCTGTGGATATGAAGCTATGAAACGCGAAAATGTTTTACTGATTTTACTCTTTCTTTTTCTTCAGTGGAACTGGCAAACTGCACTGATAGGAATTTCCTTCTTGATTTTCCTTTTGGTAGCAAAGTACATTGTAAGACCATTCTTTCCCTTCTTAACCTCTGCAATTTACATCTTCGACCAATTCACCTTGACTTTCCAATCTTATCAGGGCAAAAAAACAAGAAACTATTATGGATGCCTGCAATAGCTCCTCTGATATCCGTCATTGTCTCGACATTTTTCGTGTTCATCACTCACGCAGAGCGCCATGGCGTCCAAATTGTAAGTTTGATTTGTTTATTCATTGTTTATCTGCTGCAGTGGCTAAATGAGTGGTGTTTATTTTCAGGTACGTGATATCAACCAAGCAATCAATCCATCATCCGTGAACCAGATATATTTTAGTGGTCCATACCTCGCGAAAGGTTTCAAGATTGGAGTTGTTGCTGGACTAATTGCACTCACGGTATGTCATCTCGAGTTTGAGTTGAATATTATTTGAATACAGTTAGATTTGCATGATATATTCATTATGTAAATCACAGGAAGCTGTAGCAATTGGAAGAACATTTGCTGCTATGAAAGACTATCAACTTGATGGAAATAAACAAATGGTGGCACTAGGCTCCATGAACATTATTGGTTCTTTCACAAGTTGTTATGTGGCCACAGGTATAGTGAACTCACTCACAAGTTTCATCTCTTAACATGCTAGGCAAAAGAATCATATGCTTAAAGAAAGTTAGATTATTAATAGACTCATATGGTGTTTGCCTTGCAGGGTCGTTTTCCCGGTCAGCAGTCAATTACATGGCTGGTTGCAAAACCGCGGTGTCAAATATTGTGATGTCTATGATTGTGATGCTGACTCTTTTTGTCATCACTCCATTGTTTAAGTACACCCCGAATGCTATACTAGCCTCGATCATCATATCAGCAGTCGTAGGTCTCTTAGACTTTGATGCAGTGGTCCTGCTGTGGAAGATTGATAAATTCGATTTCTTAGCTTGCATGGGTGCCTTTTTTGGTGTGGTCTTCATTACAGTTGAGATGGGCCTTCTCATCGCGGTAACTAACGTCATCATCATCATCATCATCATGTGCTTAAAAAAGTCTCTTATTAATGAAACTTTTGGTATAACTGAGGTTATTTGTCTTCACAGGTTGCCATATCTTTTGCCAAAATTCTTCTACAAGTAACAAGACCTCGGACCGCATTGCTCGGGAAGATCCCAAGGACAAGTGTTTACAGGAACGTAGAACAGTACCCAGGCGCGACTAGAGTCCCTGGTGTTTTGATAATCAGGGTTGATTCAGCTATATACTTTTCGAATTCCAACTACGTAAAAGAGAGGTATGCAAACTTTAAATATTTCTTTCCGTGCTTATTCTCATACTCATACAGTCGGTTTTGATCACTTATACAACTCATGTTAATAGGATCTTGAGGTGGCTAACTGACGAGGAAGAACTGTTTAAAGATCAACCCAGGATCGAGTATTTGATCGTTGATATGTCACGTAAGGCGCATTATTGTAATTCAGTTGTTATAGATTGAATCAGACTAATTCAAAGAGTTTCATAATTAACTTTTTTTTTTGCTTGTTTCAGCTGTAACTGATATTGATACCAGTGGCATTCATGCCTTGGAGGAACTGAATACAAGTCTCCAAAAGAGAGATGTTCAGCTTATACTAACAAACCCAGGTCAAACTGTACTCGATAAGCTGCACGCGTCTAAATTTGCAGATATTATCGGGGAGGACAAGATCTTCTTAACTGTTAATGATGCTGTTCTAACGTTCGCTCCAAAGATGGAACAAGCCTGAATGAAAATTGTAGATCTTTGTCTTTTTATTTACACGGGTCAATTTCGGTTTCTTTTCATGTACAGGAGCAAGTAATCAAGAAATGTGGGGCGACACGAGTCTGTACAATAACGTGTTATTCTCCCTATGTGTGTGTTTGTGTTGTCGAAAGACTAAAATGTAAAGGGAGTCATGTTATACGGCTGAGAATGTAATCTATCTATAAGCCTTGTATGTTGTTATCATTTTTGTCTGCTTGAATGTGCTGCTGTTACAAACCACTAACTAGAAAAACAAGGTGTAAGCAATACGCCAAAAAAGAATTGAAATCAAAGAAGAATCCTTGTATTCAAAGAAAAAGAATTGAAATCAAAGAAGAATCCTTGTATTCAAAGAAAATTTACAAGAAGAAAATAAATTGATCTTATTGATCTTAATCCCTCTCTTGCAACTCTATCTAAACTGAATTTATACCCAATTTGACCTAACAAACATTTTACACTTTAACCCCTATGAAAATAGAAAACAACACAAATAGTCCTTGAACTTCACAAGAAAAGAAAATAATACAAGAACGAAAACAACACAAAATGTAACATGGTTTTTGACTTTAACTCTCATCAATCTACACCTTTAAAGTTATCAAATCATCATCAAATCCCAAGTTTACTAAGACAGTAATAAAACTTTTCACTAGGCAAATTTTTAGTTCACATATACACTAAGTTATCATTTGTACTAATTTGTTCCACTTCCAACTGCTTATCACAGATCACATCTCTTACAAAGTGTAACCTTACATTGATATGCATATCTCTAATGAAATACACTATTCTTTGACAACTAACTGTACAGCTCACAATAAACCACACAATATGATAGTTTGACACCCAACTTAACCAGAGTCCTTCTTTCACTGTCAGTAAGAGAAATATACTCTACCTCAATTGTTGAGAGAGCTACTACTTGTTGCAGCTAAGACTTCCAACTAACAACGTTTTCAAGAACTTTAAACACATAGCCTGTTGTTGATCTTCCCTTATCCAAATCTTTGGCATGATCCGCATTAACAAAACCTTCCACTATATAACAATTTCCTTTAGCAAAAGAACTAAAGTTCAATCCCCACTCTTTAGTGCCCTTTAAGTACCTTAAGACCCATTTAGCAGCAGACCAATATGACTTACCAGGCATTGACAAAGCCTACTAATCATACTAACAACATAAGCCAAATCAGGCCTTGTACTCACCATAAGATACATGAGACTCCCAACTACATTTGCATATGGGACAAGCTCCATGTACCCGTGCTCATCATCAGCACTCAAAGCATCTTGAGCAGAAATTTAAAATGAGCAGCTAAAGGGAGTCTTCTTTGTCTTAAACAGTCCATCTGATTATTTCTTAACACTTTATTAGCATAAGAAGACCGAGTAAGCTTAAGCTTCTTCTGAGATCTATCTCTATAAATATGCTTTCCCAATATTTTTCTAGTCTCACCTAATTCCTTCATTTCAAAGTCCATTTTAAGCATCTCTTCAGTGGTTATCATATCTGCTTTGTCTTTACATGCCACCAGCATATCATCTACATATAAGAGTAGATAGATAAAGTTTTCATCACCCAACTATCTATAACAAAGACAATTGTCATACATACTTCTTCAAAACTAGGGGTGTTAAAAAATATCCGAATCCGAAACCGAATCTGAAATATCCGAAAATCCGAAATTCGGATATCCGAAAATTCGGATATCCGAACTTCGGATATCCAAAATTTCGGACTCGGATTCGGATAGTGATTTTCATAATTTTCGGGTATTTCGGATATCCGAAATATCCGAAATATCCAAAATATTTTTACAAAAATTTAAAAATATTAAATATTAATTATATATTTCGGATATTTTTAGATATTTAGGACATTTTAATAAAAAAAACTTTGAATATCCGATAAAAACTTTAATAAAAATTATTATATTTTTATAAAACTTATTAAATAATACAAAATTTCTTTGAATTCGGATATCCGAATGGATATCCGAATCCGAATATTTCTTTGAATTCGGATATCCGAACGAATATCCGAACGGATATCCGAATCCGAATCCGAAATTTCGGATATCCGAAATTCGGATATCCGAAATTTCGGATTCGGATTCGGATAGTGAAATTCACTATCCGAAATTTTCGGATATCCGAAATTAGGATATCCGATTTTCGGATATCCGAAAATGAACACCCCTATTGAAAACCCATGAGTCACCATAAACTCATCAAACCTCTTATGCCATTAATGAGATGAATGCTTTAACCCATATAAAGACCTTTTCAGCAGACACATTTTATCTTCCTCCCCTGCCTTTATATACCCAATAGGTTGCTTCATTATAATGCTTTTATCCAAAATCCCATGTAAGAAAGCTGTTTTAACATCTAGTTGTTCAAGTTCCAAATCCCATGAAGCCACAATTCATAAAAGTGCTATGATGGAGGTATGCTTCACAACAGGTGAAAATATCTCTGCATAATCCACCCCAGCCTTTTAAGTGAAATCTTTGGCTACCAGCCTTGCTTTAAACCTCGGACCTTCATCAAATTTCATCCCTTCTTTAACCTTAAAAGGGAGGGGTGTCCAGTGAGGGTGTGTCTTGAATCGCCAAAATCGCAGAGGGACACCGTGCCCTAAGACCGGGTGTGCCCCTCTCATCCTTATATTTATCTGTTATTTAAGTGTTCGGTATATTAATAATTCAAGTTCCATTAATCCTACTTGAAAACAAGCAATTCACCTATATATGAAAACATTTATATTTGTATATGATTTACATTTAATGAAGCACTTCTTAAAGATTACACAAGGATTACAAGTATATTGTTTCATGCTCTTTAAAGAAAAGAATGGTTATATTGAGTGCAAATATATTAAATGCATATGGGGTGGTTAATTCAACCAAAGATAGAACTACATATGTTTAAAGTTGAGATTTTAATTTATTTTTAGAAGATGTCATATCTATTGTAAAAATTATAAGATTAAAATGGTTAACATGAGCAACCATTACATTAACGCAAGAAGTCGAAGAAAGGATCTAAAGTAACCGATCGTCATTATTATGAGACTGAAATGACAAGAGCTTGACGATCATTTATAACGAGGTAATTATCGGATTGACTACACGTATGGGTAATATTTATTAATTTAATCATACCAATAACACTAACGCAAAGAGATCTATATGATTTTAATTATGTGAAAAGTATAGATGTTTACCGTTTTTCATAGTGTTTATTTCGTAATGAGGATGCGCTTTTCTATAACGTTAAATTTTATCATGTGACAAAGACCCAACCCAATAGTTCCAATGTCAAGTTGATAGAACTCAAACACTGAATAATGGCGTAAAATTCCTTGATCCACCCCTGGTGCGATAGGTTTTGCGAGGGTGATGAAGAAGGCATAGATGTTGGCAACAGTAGCCGTGCCTACGTATAGGTATTGGTAAAACAAGCATACATTCCACACAACCAGTTTAAACAAAAAGTACAAGAAACTAAAAACCAACCAACCCATATTTAACCGATAGGAACGCAAAATGTGTCGCACATCCATAAATCTCATAAAATACAAAAGAAACCGAAATCGGGACTGCTAGTACATCAAGAAACATAAGGCAATCTACTAGTGGAAGATATATTAAGAACATCTAAGTACATAAAACCATAATACAAGTGAGAATACGTGGTGCTCAGCATGAATAGAAATAGGCAGCCAGCAACATACTGAGGAAAACCGCAACAGTCGACATGGCTAGCTGGGATGAACCTGAGTTCTGGGAAGCCGGAGTAGGAGCAAGAGCCATCGACGGGCCAGATGCAGCCATGGTTGGAGCCTCGCCCACACCCATCGGTGATAGAGCTGCAAAACACGACCCATGAATCAAAAACTCAATGTACAACCATGAATACAGGTATAATTATTCTAGCATGATCACACCAAACCATAATGAGGGTCAATGCTTTGAGTATGGTGTTCACAGTACAGGTTTGTTTAAAACCATGAAACCATCCAAACTGGGCATCGGTTTGGTTTCACGATTGGTTTTTTTGTTTTTTCGTTCGATCGGCTTCAAAATTTTCAATCTGTAACGAACAGTTTGGTTTATAGTTTGTACTGGAAACCAACAGTTAGTATAGATCATTTTTATCACAAAAGCCCAAAACCATAAAACCAAGCCGTTAGTAACCGTTCAATTTGATTCGGTTTTAATTTTTAAAAGTTCGAATTTGGTTTTTAATCGTTACTAATGTTTTGGCACACGGTTTGAACTAAAAATCATCAAAACCGGACCATGAACACTGTTCACAGTTTTGAGGATAATATAAGGTACAACTGTTAATGCAAAATGTACAAACCACTATAAAATAGTATGTACAACTTTCAAGCATCATATACAAGTCACTATAAAATGGGATTTCAATCTTTGGAACAAATATCTCATCACCCAAAGAAGACCCCAGATCTAGGTACCCTCAACCCATGCATAACAAGTTGTACCTAGTGCAGCAAAATATGCACCCTGCTACAGCTTACAAATGCATGATACAGACAAATACTAGAAACAGAGCCTGTAAAACTGTCAGGAAATAACTACAACCCAATTCATTCCAAAAATCACCCAAAACATGATAAACATCCACCACCTAAATTAAGATAAGATCATCCTACCCAAAGATTTTAAAAAAAATGTCACAAATCCAAACACATTTCCAATCAAAATCGAAAGAAATTCAGCAAATTAGGCAAAAAATTTAGCAAAAACCAAAGAGATCTAACAATAATATCATCCAAATGATCAAAATCAGTACGTACCAGGAGCTGTAGCTGTTCCAAGACTCACTGTAATCACAACAAAACCAAAAAAGTTTCAAAATTAGGGTTTTATCGAGGTTCAAAGACTGTAGAAATCAGAAGAAATCGACATAAAAATGAAGAATCAGATCAGAACAACTAACAAAAGAAACAATTAGATCATCTTACTTCCACAATTGGTAGCAGATGGAGCATTGATATTGCAAGCAGAAGGCAACGCAAGTGCTTTCGTAACATTCAACGATACGCCCAATTGAGCACTGTTTTTGAACGCTTCACACAAGCACTCTGCATCTGTTTTCAGCACTGTTTTGAGACCCGAACAGCATGTTCCTTCAGGTTTCTTCACGGTGCTGCCGGCAGTGACGTAGGAGAGGCAGTCGGCCATGTTGAGGATCACCGTCGAGCAGTCGGCCGCCGGCGCCGGAGCGGCGGTGTGGTGGGCGGCGTCGGCGGAGTAGATGTTGGTCGCCACGGCGGAGATGCAGAGGATGAGGATGGCGGCGGCGGTGGTGGTGATGGCTGCCATCGTCGCCGGAGAAGTGTGTGTTTGTGTGTGTTTGTGGGGATGAAGGTGGTTGCAGATCAGGGCTTTTGGAGAAGATGATGAGTGTTGGTGAGTGTGAGTGTGAGTGAGTGTGTGTGTGTGAGGTGTTTAATAATGTGTGAAAGTTTTATCTTTTGTTGGTATGTATTATGGTATGGTGTCTTAAGTGGCCCCTGAAATGTTATTGTTTCTTGTTTTTGCACTTAAGTTCAAATCGTGAGAAATGAGTTTTTTTTTTTTTTTAACGTTAGCTGTAAAAATGTATGAATACATTTTGAATTTGATGTATAAGATGATTTTATATGTATAATTGTTTCACCTTTCTTTGGTACTTCTAGTCGGTGTTAGTGTGTTGCGTATAAGTAGTTATATGATGCTGACAATGCTTTATTTTGAAAATGATAATTTATTTGTATGGAAAACTTATTAGTGACACTAAATGATGTGGTTAATTTTTATCAATGTTGTAAAAGTCGTTACGTGCTATCAGGTTGGCGTACTGGGGATTACGAGTAGTTTGTCTTGGTGGGGAGTAGTAGGACATGATAAGTCGTAAAAAGATTATTACCGAGTTGTAGAAAGTCGCTTTAGCAAATGGTCAAGTTCCAAATACGAATTGGCTAAGTTTTACATCACTGATTTTTATGATTCTTATTTGAAAATTAGCAGCTTTTTAACATGTAGTGTTCTAAATAATTTTAAATAAGTTGTTATAATATGTTTAATTTTATATACGTTTTTATATGAATTTTCTTACAAATTGAGTAGTACCTAGAAGCATTTAACAAATTCAATACGTCTTCTTTTTATTAACTTTATAACAAAATGGAAATAAAAATATACACATCACAAAGATGTATTTGAGTTTACATAATCGTTTTGGAAAAAGATTTTAAAACAAAAAGGAAAATACATTTTTAGATAAAAACACTGAGATAAAAAGTAAAGGCATCACATAATCATAATCATGATGTGCTTATCAAATAAAGGATGTAGAGTTGCGTATTAAACATGTCCATCAGTGCATGCATTATTAAACAATTTCCTACATTTAAGCAAGTTAAACAAAGTACGTTATGTCTTAGTTTGTGTTAATTAGATTTACATCTTAAACTTTATCAAAATTTAAACTAAAAGGAAAAAAAATAACTCACCAGAATTATTAAAATCTTTAAAAAAGGTTCAGACAGTTCCAAATGAAAACTTAGTTATGTGAAGTAACAAAATCATAATTGTTTGGGATAAAAATTAGACGTCATACCAATGTTATTTCTAATTATTATAAGGGCTAAATAATACATAATGTCATAGTTAAAGGGCTGATAATGTATAATTAAAAGAAAAGTGGGAAAGTGCGTTCACTTGTGTGTATGGGGGTTTGGGGAAAAGTGCGCCATGTGCGCACAATAGTGACTTGTGTAAATGTAAACGAAGGGAGGCGGATTACGTGTCGTTTATCACCGACTTGTTTCGAGAATTTTCATGAAGGGAATTTTTTTAAGAATCTAAAAAATGACCTTTTTTTGCTTTCAGACTAAAGCAAAATTTTGTTAATAGATATCAGATATATTTATGTTTCAGTTATATTTGTAAATATTAACTTTTATAAGATCGAGTTTGAGAGGGAGTGTACTCGTGGACAGAGAGGCGACTAATGGTTTATGGCTCCAACAATAAGGTTTCAGCAAAAATTGAGCAGTTGAGAGCTTAGAACGACAATAAAGACCGAATTGTTTAAAATAGGATATGTGATCGAACTAATGATCCCTTTAATTGCCGTTAATATTTTTATATTATTATTTGTAATGAATATTGTATTAGTTATTAGGTTATTTGTTATTTTGTTTAATTGTTGGGATAATGGAGTAATTGGTTCAGTTTTTTAAATACTTATTAGGTTTGGTGATTGAATTAATAAGAATAGATGGAAAAGTGTGCTAATTGTTTATATAGTTAATAGGTTTATATGTTTTCTTTTTAATGAGGTGTTGGTTAGATTATAATAGGATTTTATTTGTAAAAAAAATTGGGGCATAGTATCATAAATTTCATGCGTAGTTCTTGTAAAAAGAAATTCAAATGAGTCAGCATTAAAATTTGATAAAATTTGGTGTTCGAATTTATTGGGGGTAGATTAGAATTAGAACGTATATATATGCTAGCGAAATAAAATTTTCACAACCTCATAAGAGACAATTGGTTTCTCCCCTAGGTGGACGCCATTAATCTCTTATTGAGAATGTTAGAGTGATGGTGTGTAGCTTGCATGTATCTTTACATATAGTCATAATCCGTTAACAAAAATAGATCATCTCACAAATACCCTAATTTATCCTTAAATACTCCAAGTGGTGGCCCACAACCTTATTTACCCTCACAAGTTTTTCTAAACAAAGAACAAAATTCATTTTTTTTAAAAACACAAATAAAACCAAATTTCATTAGAACACCGAATTAAATAAAAATACAAAAACATTAAAAACAACAAATCTAAAAATTATAAGGACAATTAAATTTGCTCTCAGTTGCATGTTTATAGCAAGAATTATTTCCAACATTGGTACAGTCACATGATCATGTGGATCCGTAAACATCTTTAAATTCTTGTCATACTAGTCCTCCCGAATAACCTTTTGTTGTTCTTGCAACAACTTTAGGGCTTCTTCACCTTTTCTCCTTCTCAACTCCACCTTTGAATTCATAAAAATCTTCCTTGTTTGATGTGTATGTTGACAAAGTGTGGATCCAAAATCCTTTGCTTATGACTCAGTTGGCTTCTTTCCTAGATGATTAGATCTTATAGGTGTTGCGTCTTCGTTAATGTCAGGAAAATTGCTAGTGTGAGCATTGTCATTTGTGGAAGTGTATTTATGGTAACTCTTTTAGTGTATTTGGTTATGCAAAACATGTAAATTATTATGTGTATCTAACGGGACATTTTTGTCTTAAGTGGTGTGTTTCGCGATCAAAAGCTTGAGATTTAAATCTTGTATGGTGCATGTTATAGTATCTTTATCATAAAAATCTAAAAACATATTTTGAAAATTATTCTTCTACTCTAATAAAATGGTAATTATGGAGGACACGTGGCAACATCACATTCATTCTCATAAAAAATTTCGCTTCATTTGGCTATTAAATAATTACCTTATTTAAAAATAATATTATTTAAGTATTTTTTAGATTAAAAATGGTTTTTTAGTAAATTAAGAAATATATATTTTTATTAATGTTATTTCTAAGAAAACAAATTTTTATAAAATACCTTTTTTATTAAAATATCAAACTTATTTAAAAATATGAAATCTTTTAAATTAGTGTTTTTAAAAAGTAATTTTTTATAAACCAAAAATAATTAAAAATGAGAGTTATAGTAAGGATATTTATTAAAATGACATCCATTAAACAAAATGTTTGATTTTCTTTTTTTTGAATTTTTTTAAAAGTTGATATAGTTGTTTTATTACTTATAGTTTTTACTTATACGTAATTTAAATCATATCTTATCTTTAAATATAGTTTTATAATTAAGTAAAATTTTATTATATTTAATATTTTATTTATTCAACCCGTGTAATAAATGAGTTACTAAAGCTAGTTTATTGTATGTGTATGTTTGTTTATTAGTATTTTTTTTTGTTTAGTTTAAAAGGTGAAAAAAACATCGTAATCGAGACTAGTATTGTAACACCCCAACCCGGAGAGGCTGACATGTCACTACTTCAGATATCAAATCAAAAACCAAATCCATAATATTAAAGAGATAATTTCAAGCAAACCAGATTATCCGAAAGAACCTAATTAAGTTATTCATTACATCAAATAAAGAAAAATACAATCTTGATCTTCAACCACTCTTCACTGATTTCCCCAAATACCATGATTACCTACAATCAAATAAGAAAACACCACAAAAGAAAATACGGCTGAGCCAAAAGTTGCTCAGTGACGGAAATAACAATAGTAATGATAAGAAGCGTAACATGCTGATATCTGATACTGAACTGATCATATGATATGGAAAACGGAAATCTGAATCTAAACATATAATACTGTTACTGAACTGAACATGTAATACTGGACTGAACTGATCTACACGACGCGTATATACAAACAAAATAAGTCGTGTAATATAAGAAGTACCCAAAGCCAAAACTGA
>BJCN01333657.1:0-13564 GCA_018326445.1 Flaveria brownii
TTGCTGCTCCTTTCTTGAGATTTGTTGCCCAAACACCCAGATCTTCAATCCCTTGACCTTAGAAGCTCTAGAACTTGAGTTTCTTGCACTTTCTCTCTCTACTTTCTCTCTCTACGGATTTTTGGAGTTAGGGTTGAAATGAAGAAGATGGTGGCTGATTTTTGGAGTTAAGGGCTGATTAAGGGCCTCCATTACTCAAGCTCTTGTCCATAAACCCAAGTTAGCCCATAACCCTTTTTTTTTATTAAATTCCCGTTAATAAGCCCCTAATCCTTTATGACTCGTTTTGACTTTTCGGGGTGTTACATTCCCTAATTAAAATGGCCGATTAGCTACTTACTTTACCCCAAGCATTTCGTATCCTGACTAGATCAGTATCTAAATCTACTAATAGTACATAATCAAATAGCACGCGCACATAATACAGTTAACATTGAGAAAAGAATCACCTAATTGTACATAGCTACTCGGGCTGGCATCCCTTTCCTTTAGTCCCATTCTCCGCTTAAGATTAGGGTTTTGAAAATATTTACCCAATTCACTTAAACTTTGGCTCTGATACCAACTTATAAGGCCCCGTTCCCAAGAGCTTATAGTTGGACATTCATAGCACATATATCTAAAAACATTACACATTTCATAAGATTAAGCAGTGGAATTCCATTATCCAAAAACCATTCATCACATTAATATAAAACCTGTTGTTAAGCAATACAACATTGTTTAAGTTACAAAAGTATCGTTTACTTGCATTACAAAACAACAATAATATTATGTGTGAATGAATGCCAGTCTCGCCCTGCCATGTAGCCTCTCGTGTGCCATCCTCAGCAAAATTACCTGCCAACTGAAATTGCATAAAAGTCAGTGTTGTTGAGTGAGTTCTACTTTTTAAAATATTTAAATACTTTATACAGTTTATATATGAAAATACTATTTCTCAATAAAATACTTTCTTTACTTTCATACATGAGCATTCATGGTATAACCTCATTCATCATTCATTATCGCACATATTCGTTTGTTTCGTACTTTATCATTATCTTTCATTGTTTCTAGATCCTATCATAACTTTACCCCGTCGTTGGGCACGCAACCACCTCATTCCCGGCACACAGCCGCCCTATTTCCAGGTTAAAGTGATAAGGATCCCGCTTAATACTATGGATAAGTCACCAAGACTGGTCCCCCTGTGTGTGAACCCTCATGGGTTAGCCAAAATCACATGCTATATTACACACAGTTGAGCTAGCAACTCTCAATGAGTTGTGAACCTCCTTTCATTTTGCTTGCAAGACTTTTCATTCGTTCATTCTTTATGTTCCACTGTCATTATCATTAATCTTTCACTTTCATTATGACAATAGTTTACGTATACGAGCATAAACATACCACGTAAAGTCACATGATAATATATAATATGGAACATAAAATCAAAACCATAAATATTCGTAAAATGAACAAATAAGTCTTAAGTCAAACTAGGGTCAAACCCTAAAATTTTGATCTTTCCAAAATTTTAGAAAAATTCTAAGTGTTTCAGGCGTTTTGGCACTATGCAGGTGCATGAGAACTGCTTAGATACTTTTCCACTATGCAGACGCATGAACCTAACTTACACGTTTCAACACTTTGGTGCATACGCCAGTTCGGGTACATGGGCACTATTTGGGCGCATGTGGTGCACTTAGGCGTCTGAGCCTAATACTTAGCCACATGAACTTACACTTAGTATTCCTAAGGCAAAATTTAGGAACATGACTAATACTTAGGCGCATGGGTAGATTATTTGGGCGCATGAGGGTACTGTTTGGAAGCATGAGGTTTACTTAGCCATTCCAAGCCAATATTCTAGGCGCATTAGCCCTATTTGGGCGCACGACCACCTATAATAACATGTTTCTAAGTTATTTTCAGTCCCAATCTTGATCCTAATGTGTTCTTGACTTCTTATTTCCATTCTAAGCATCAACATAACATCAATAACCATAAAACACTAACATTCATTCAAAAACGTTTTTCATGCATTTTCATCCGCAAAAATGTTTAAAACAAGTAGAAACCGGGGTATAGAAACTCACCTATTGCAACAAACAAGCAAATCTCCACCAAACTTGATTGCACACTAGTTCAAATACCTAAAACAAGAAAAACAAACACCAAAACACATAGAACACTCAATAATCAGTTTCTAAGGGTGAAACCACAAAGAAACCGAACCAATTATCACCAAAAACACGTACCTAAGAAGATTTCAGCCCTTCTTCTCCAACAAACTGAGAAAACTTCTGTTTCTTTCTTCTTCTTCTTTTTCAGTCAAAAGGCAGCAGGAATGTGAGCATGGCATGGGCGGCCATGCTCTTAAAAGTGAAACTTTTGTCCTTTGTGTACTATTTACACAATTCCCCCTTTGACTTTTCTCTCTTTTTATTTTCTTTTTGATACTTTTATTTTCTATTTATTTTGACAAACTTTCAGGTGTTATAAGTGATTAACATCATATTTTGGGAAGGACAGTTCACATTCTACAGCATCCAGCTATAAATGAGAGTTTATGGAAGCTGGGGTGATGAAGATTGTCCTCCCCTGCCCTATGGCAGACAATGCATTGTCCCCATCCATGGTGACCTCTTGGCAGGTCCTCTAAAAGTCCAATAGTTGATCCTCATAGAGTGGAGGATCGATGGTGAGGGAGGTAAAGTTGTGAGATAGAGAACAAAAGTGGCATTACATCTGAGAAAGTTGAATCTTTCTCAAAGTTCGACAGAGCAACCTGATTGTGTTGCCTATGAAGATGCATGGAAAAAAGGTTGGTTTCTACGGTCAAGGTTGGCCATTTGAGGTAGCTTTGAGGTGAAGAAAGACAAGAACAAAGGCAGTGAGTGGGAATTTAGGTTTAGAGAATTTGCAAATGAAGAAGATGGTGAAAGCGGGAGGAACCGTTAGGTAAATTATATGAATTGGATTTGAGGCAAAGTTAATATAAAAGAATAAACTCTAAAATCTGAATGTCGGTCACACCTCTGCGAAAGTACCCAAAAAGGTAGTTTTCTTAGAAGTCAAAAATCTTCCAAAGGTAATTTATCTTTGGTAGTTTTGTGAAAAACTTCCGAAGCCAAATTTTGACTTCGGAAGATATTCCTTAGCTTTGTGAAAATTTGATTCGGAAGAAAAATTAACTGAAGTATTTTCTCTTCCGAGACATATTTGATAACTTGGAAGTCTTATTCTTAAGGAGAATAAATATTCTGAGACATAATTGCTTTCAGAAGAAATTTGTTCTTCAAATGCACATAAGTTATATAATTTGAAGACTTAAAATTCTTCCTAAGACAATGTTAATGTCTTCCGAAAGAAAATATATTTAAGATTTTTAACATTCCAAGAAATATCGTTTTGAAAAATATTCTCTCCCAAGATAAACTGCGCTAATGTAGATGATTGTCTAGACCACTTAGGACATATAATTCCTTTTAGAAACAATATTGATTAAGTTTTAAGAAAATCTACTCGAGGTTAATCATCCCAATAGCTGAAACAAGATATTTAAATCTCTATTCATTAAAAGCCTTTGTGAACAGATTATCATATTGTTCATTTGTGGTGGGAGTCTCTTTGAAGTTGTATCCATAGTCCTGCATCTGATTCTGAATCCAAAGCACTTGAGTACAGCAGCTTGTAGCAACAATGTATTCAGCTTCAGCAGCTGATGCAGATACATAGGATTGTTTCTTGCATTGCCATGAGACTATCCTTTCACTAAGGAATTAACATCCCCCAGATGTGCCTATCTTGATCCTTAAGCAACCTCTACTGCCCGGTCGAGTCAGCTTCGCTCCTTACGCTCCCCTGATAAGGGATCGAGCTACATACTTTGGACTTTGCAGTCATGTTGCTGCCACCATAGTCATTATCTACATAGGCATACAAATTAAAGTCATAATTATTTGGATAGCAAAGGCCTAGCTTATGGACACCTTTGAGGTATCTAAAAATTCCTTTGACAATAACCAGGTGTGACATCTTAGTGTTGGCTTGATATCTTGCACATATGCATGCAGCAAACATAATATTAGGCTTGCTGGCAATAAGATACATGAAAGACCTAATCATAGCCCTTTAAATATTTTCATCTACACACTCCCCCTCAAGATCAGGTCCAAAGGAGTAGTTTCTTGCTATGAGTATCTTTGCAGCCTTACATTCACTCATATTGAATCTTGTAAGTATGTCTTGTACATACTTTGACTGACTTATAAATATGTCATTATCAAGTTGCTTTAATTAAATTCCTAGAAATAAATTTAGTTCCCCCATGGTACTTATTTCAAACCTATTCTTCATCAGCTTCTCAAAGTCTTTGTAGAGCTTTGGATTTGTTGAACCAAAGATACTGTCATCTACATATACTTAAACCAACATCAAGTCATTCCTTGTTCCTTTGATAAAGGGAGTTCCATATAAAGTACCCCTCTTGTACCTATGTTGATAGAGATATTGAGATAGTGACTCATACCACTTTCTTGGAGCTTAGTGCAACCCATAAAGACCATTATAAAGTTTGTACATATAATCAGGATGATCTAGGTCTATAAAGGTAGGTAGTTGTTTGACATACACCTCTTCATCAATCACCCCATACAAAAATGCACACTTGACATCAACTTGGTAAACCTTGAAGTCCTTGGATGCAACAAACACCAAGAATATCCTAATAACTTCAAGTCTTGCTATAGGAGCAAAGAAATTAGTGTCATGAATTCCTTTTTCATATGTGTACCCTTGAACAACCAGTCTTGCCTTGTTCTTAATGACAAGTCCTCTATCATCTTTGTTATTCCTAAACACCCACTTGGTTCCTATGATAGTCTTCCCTTGAGGAAAAGGACATATTTTTCAAACCTTTTGTCATTTATATTGAAACAACTCCTCTTGCATTGCTTTAACCTAACTTCATCCTTCAAAGCCTCATCAACTTTCTTTGGCTCTATCTGAGATAAGAAGCGAGAGTATAGAAAAACATTTTTGTCATGGGTTTGTCCTCTTGTTCTCACCACTTGATCAACATCTCCAATGATGTTTGTGGTAGGATGTGACTTATGGATCCGAAGTTGAGCGATCACAGCAAGCTGATTTAACAAATCTAAATTTATGAATTTTAGATCTGGCAATAAAATGTCTCCTACCACATCAGCACACTTATTAAGAGAAGTTTGATCCAATGAGTGTGTGACATTATTCATGTTGTCTTTAATGGAGTGGTTTTTAGCATCAATAAATTCCTGATCACTATCACCATCACCATTTCCACTTACATTTGAAGCTCCTTCATTTATGTTTTATGCCTTTGAGCCAGAATTTTCAGGCACCTCAGGTGTATCAGCTTGATTTGTCATTATTATGCTGATAGGAACTTTATATGAAGGGTTAGTTAGCACTGGAGCTGGAGTTGTAGTCTTGCTTGGTCTTCCCATCTCAAATCTTGGGTCAGGGTCTTCTATTGATTGATTACCTATAGATCCTGAAATACTCTTACAAGATTTGCTAACATAGTTAGTAACTAAATCAAGATCAAATAGCTAGCGAGGACCAGACCCTTTCACACAGGGAGTGTGCTCATTGAAAATCACATTGGCTTATTCTTCAACTACTCCAGTTATGAGATTGTAAACCCTATAAGCCTTAGCTTGGGAAGAGTATCCAATAAAGTGTCCATGATCTGTTTCTCAGCAAACTTGGCTACTTGATCTTTGGTATTCAAGGTGGTGCAGGGACATCCAAATGATTTCAAAAAACCAATGAAAGGCCTTCTTTTGTGCCATAGTTCATAAGGAGTCTTACCATGAGTCTTGACTACTAAAACTATTCTGCACATAGCAGGCAGTGTTAACTGCCTCTGCCCAGAAGGTGGTGGGCCGTTTTGCAGGATCGGTACTGGTCTCTCAACATAATATTTTCTCTCAAACTCACTAAGTTTCACTCCTGATGATGAACAATCTCAAACTAAGTTGATGATAACATGCTACGTTAATGAACACAAGAAATGGTTTTCATGATACTTGTATACATTACTTCTCAACTCAGTGTTTACAAGACTCTTACAAAGCATACATAACGAGTTACATTAAGAAACTATATATACTATTATATACAGTCGGTTATACTTTGAAAACCAACTGGAACTTACATCTTAAACAAATACTACATTGCTAGACATAAGGTATCTAAGATAAAATACTATCCTACATTTGGTAGTCATGACAGGTCCATGACTTACCTTTTGTTACCTACTAAAGTTGGTAACTGTACTAACTGATAAAGCTGAACAGTGGAATAAAGTATCATCAACCCCATTGGTATGGGAAAACACCATGCAGTATATCAGACTTGTCAGTCAGACCATACCTATGTCCACTGGTCTATAGTTAGATTTTCCTAATGTAAAATGGCTTCAGAAGAATAAAGTCTTCCGAAACCATTTATACTACGGAAGAGTTAACGTTTTTTGAGACTTCAGCAAGTCTTCATGACTTTTTCTTTCGGAAGGCTTTTGTCTTGAATCTTCCAAGTCTTGTACTTCAGAAGGAGAACCACTTAGTCTCAGAAGACTTAGTTCTTCCTTTGGAAGTTCTTCATCCTTAAGCTTCAGAAGATCTTTAACTTTTCTTCAAAAGTGTAACTTTGTCTTCGGAAGTCTTTGCTCAGTTGCACTTAAAATCTTCCAAGTGTAGTTTTGGTTGCACCAGCCTCATATGATCCAACAAACTCTACTACGTTGATGCTACCAAGGAAAGAAGATACTTGTCAGTTTCTTTTTTCTTTCCAGATGTAGTGCTGAGAAGCTTGTAAAAGTCATTGGTGGATAGGAGATCCAGCCTGTTTTTGGAGAACGACGTGTACCCTTTCTTGTGACCCTCTAAAAAGAGTCAGTTGATGGGAGTTATAGTCATATTCCCATCTGACTATGGACTCTAAAGTAATGTCTTGAATCATTTGAAGGAATGATCTTTCTTCAATAGTGACACTTTCTTCTTTATCCTTTCTCAGCTTCAAATCCTCTTCAATTCTTGCCTTCTTTGTTAACTCAGCAAGATGAAGATCGCCTAGATGATTTTTGATAAGATCGGCTTCTTGGGAATTTGAGGGGTTGGTAAATGGGTTCTCTACTAACACAGTATGTGAAACCTGCTTGAGTGTAGCTGAGATGGTGTATACAGTCTATTGACTTCACCATTCTCGCTTTCCACAACGAAGTTATGAGAGGAGTCATCAAACCTCCACTGGATAATCTTTTTTCTAGGAATGAGGGGTTTGTTTGGCAGTTTAGCTCCTCTCCTGGTATCCAGTAGAGTCACCAGTCTTCTTCTCAGCTTCTTCTTTTCTCTTTGAGGGTATCAGAGTTTATGGCCAAGAGTTGAAGAGCTTGGTCAAGTGTTCGTCTGGGTAGATCAAAGAATGCATCTTTTGTGAAGGAACATGAAGAGCCATCAATGTATCTTAGAGTTATGGACTCTTCCTCAAAAGAGATGTCGCTGAGGGTTATGTAGTGGATGAGCTTTCCTTTGACCTCCTTGAAGTCTTCTAAGCTCATAGGTTTAGATGGTTCAGAGGATGGCTTGGGTAGATGTTGGGTTTTGGGTTGTGTTTTGGGTTTTAGGATGAGTAGTGGTGGTGGTTGTTGAGTTGCAGTAGATGATGAAGGGATTAGGGCTGATGGTGTAGGTTCAGGGGTGTAGGTTTCAGTAGTGGGTTCAGTTTTGATAGGAAAGGGAAGAGGTGTGGGTTCAGGGGTGTAGAGTTTGGTGCACCTCTTTCCTTCTTCCTAAGGGAATGTCAGCTTTGATATCACTGATATATTGTTGTAGGGTTTTCTCTGACATGGGTCCTACTTGCTTGCCAGTGAAGCCATGGGCCCTGAGATAAGCCTTCATGCGGGCTTTGTCTCCCACCTTCTTTCCAGCCGCATGTCTGGCCTCCTTTTCCTTCTTCTCCTTCTCTTTCACCTTCTCTTTTACAACCTTCTTCCTCTCCTTGTTGATTTGATCTTGTTCTTTGTTGAAAAGAATCAAGATCATCTCATTTTCACGAGGAGTCAGCTCTTCCTAAGAATAGCCTCTTGAGTAGAAGAAGGCTATCCTGTACCTTTGTCTGTGCTCATGTTCTTCCTTCTTCCTCCTCTTCTCTTCTTCCTCGGCCAACCTTGTCGCTTCCTGCTTCTCCTTTTTCAGCAAGGTTGCCATTTCTAGATTAATAAGCTTATCAAGTTGGAGTTGGAGAATTTCCTCATTGCCTATTCCTAGATTGATGATGTAATGCCCGAAATTTTAGTCAAATAGAAGAAAAGAAAGAAAAGCAATAGGAAAAGAAAAAGAAAAGTATCTTGAGAGAAAGTAAAAGAAATAAAAGTGGAGGGGCTAAAGTGCAAAAATGACAAAATATTATTATTATTATGTTTAAAGATGGCATGGCCGCCCACAACTTCTGTACACCAACTGGTTTGACATTTTAGAGAGAGAAAGAAGTTGTTCTTGGCCTAGGTAAGTCTTCTTGCATAATTGGTTCCGGTTTGGTTTTGTTTTCGACCATGAAATCGAGTTTTACATGTCCTTGTATGTTTAGGTGTGTGCGGGTTCTTATGTTCTTGGTGTCTAGGTGTTAGAAACATCAAGATTTCTCAAATTTAAAGGAGTGGTGTTTGGAAGCAGTCAACGTGAGTTCTAGACCCCGATTTCTAGTTGTTTTAAAACATTTTTGGGGCTGAAAATGCATGTTTTGAAATGTTTAATAAATGTTGTATTTATACCTGTATGTATGAATGTATGTGTTATTGTTTTTTTATGATCTTATATGTGATGTTGATGCTTAGAAAGCTAGATATAAGTCACGAACATGTTGGGATGATGATTGGGACTGAAAATAATTTACACACATGCATAACAGGTAGTCAGGCACCCAAACAGGGCCCATGCGCCTGAAATTTTGCCTTAGAAAATCTTAAGTGGGAATCATGCGCCCAAATAGTTCCCATGTTCCTAGAAAATTTACCAAAATATGCTAAGTACTAGCTCATGCACCTAAACAGTACCTCATGCGCCTGAATATTACCTTAGAAAAAACATGAGTATAGTCCATGCACCTAAACAGTACCCATGCGCCTGAAGTGTTTCATGCACCTAAGTGTTGATGCACCTAAGTAAGGCTCATTCCCCTGCATAGTGGTAACTCGCCCAAACAGGACTCATGCACCCGCATAGTACTAATGCGCCTAGACTGTTTTTACTTAGAAAATATTAGGCTCATGCGCCTGAAATGTCCCATGCGCCTATTTTGAACTTAGAACTTTCTAAGGGGTTTTAAGAGGCATGTGATTGAGATAGACACTGATGTGATGGTCTATGATTAAAGTATGTATGATAATGTTATGAGTATATGATGTGATGAATGTTATGATATGAATATGTGTATGATGTGTTATCTTTTAACGGTTTTCAAAACTTATATATTATATTAAATATGTTATGTAATATGTTATGAATTTACATTGTATGAGGTATGAATGAATGAACGTAAAGTATAACGTAATGAAGTGAGAGATAACAAAGATGAAAAGTGGAACGTAATGAACGAATGAAAGGCTTGCAAGCAAATAGAATGGAGGTGCATGACCATGTTGTTGTTAACTCAACTATGTGTAGTTTAACTAACCCGAAGGATGCACACAGGGTCAGTCCTTGAGATTGACGGGACTCTTGTGGCATGCCCTAGGTGACTGGGTCAGCTTCGTGCATAATGTTCGGGGTGTTGCATATTGGTTCAGATAAAAAGGAAAGATGGCATGCCCTAGGTGACTGAGTTAGCTTCGTAATGTTCATGGTCTATTTATAGACGTCAGGCCTATCATCAGCTTCGTGCGTAATGTTCGGGGTATTGCGCATTGATCCAAATTAAAATAAAAGATGATGAAAAGTACGAATCAAAAGTATGGGTATGAAAGTAAAGGATAGTGAAAAGTATCAAACGAAAGTTTCTATATGAAAGAGAATGTTAATGAAAAGTACGAACGGAATGTGTTATAACTTCTTAAAGATTAACATGTTGTCTTTATTTGTCTTTTGTATAAGTTTTGGTATAGTATAGGGACTAGTTTGTAAATAGTATTTCCTTTGTTTATTGATAGTATAAATAGCTTAGATGTGTGTATGCAGTAGATAAGACTAGACACACTAGACTTTTAACTGCTACTTACACTTGTAATTGTCTTTGCTTTCTATCAATGAACGACTATGATTTTTTCTTGATTGTTTGCATAGATTTGAATGCATTTGTATGTTTTTGATTGAATTGTATTCTAATATCATCAAAAAATGATTTATTTGATCCTATCAAATGGTATCAGAGCTGTTGGTTCAGTGATTGAGCTTGTACGACCTTGCAAACTCATAAATCACTTGAATTTGTGATTGATAAGCAATTCAATTGAAATATTGTTGATTTCAGTTATGTTTCATTATTAGAAACATGAATTGAATCACAATTTGCAGAACAACTAGTCCAAAATCAGTGAATTGAAAGAATTAGTATACGAAACTGTTCATCACAGTCGAATTGGAATTTAGATCAAAAGAGGGATTTGTTGTTAATTGAAGAAATTGAAGATTAAGGATAGTTAATCGGCCTAAAAACTATCTAATTGGAAGTTTTTAGATCAATTCATCATGTTTTGAAGAAATTCAGAAGAATTGAGTTCGTTATGTTCATAAGAACTTGTTGAAGTTGGCGCATAAGGGTTGAAAAACTGCTAAAAATTGCCCAAGTGTTAGGCGCTTGACAATTGTTCAGGCGTTTTAGCACTGTTTGGGTGTTTTTGAAGTAGGCGTTTCACAATTGTTGAGACATTTTTCAACTGTTTGGGCACTCTGAAATTACTCAGAATCTAATTCTAGGTGCATCACAACTATTTGGGCGCATTAGAACTGTTTGGATGTCTGACAACTGTTCAGGCGCATTTCAACTGTTCAGGCTTTTGAAAGTTAGGCGTTTTTGAGAATTATTCTAAGGCAATCCCTTAGACGTTTCTAAGTCAGAAGTACCACAACTGTTGAGGTGTTTCAGTAATATTTAGGCGCATCACTTTAACACTTAGAAATTTTTCTTATAAATTTTGAAAAATCCAAAAAATTTTTTAATTCATTTCTTTAATTCAAAAACTTATAAATAAACAAAAATATTTCTTCTTCTTTAAAATCAAAATATAAAAATGGTGGAATCAGACGATTCTGAAAATAGAGTTCCTAAGCTGAAAAACATAGCAGATTTTAAAAATTGGTCACTTAGGTTAAAACATCACCCTAATTCTGTTGATACTGATCTTTGGAAATCTATAGAAAAATGACCACATATTCCTATAACCACTGATGGGCCTGATAGGGTATTTTCTATACCAAAGAATCTCCAGAATCCTACCCTGAAGATGGTCTACAAGGTGATGAACTTAGAAAGGTTAAGAATGACATTAAAGCTTACTCTCTGATATGTAAAGGACTACCTCTTAAAGTCCTAGCCAAGCTTGATGGATATCAAACTGGATACACACACGATGTATAAAGATTTAAAGACTATCTGTGAAGGTGGTAAAGAGATACAAAATCTCAAAAAGCAAAAAACTGAAGAGGCAGTTAGAGCTTTTTTTCAACATCTATCTGGTGAGACCATCAATCAGATGATAAATAGATATGTGCAGCTTACCACAGAGATGTTAACAGTTGGCATTGCACATGATCTTGAAGATCTAAACATTAGACTTCTCAATGCTTTACCTTTATCTTGGAAACAAACAGTGACATTGTTAAAGCACACAGAGAAATTTCAAATGGATGTAGATCTGTTGATTGCCAAGATTGAATCTGTGGAGATTGATGAGAGTTCAAGTAATAATGATAGAACATCCTCAATGTCACAGTATCAATTTGTTGCATCTTCTGCAAATACTCTTGAGAATGCTTTCATGTCTAAGAATGAAAGTTTACCTGAAGAAGAGGGAGAAATAAATCTCAACCTCAGTCTCCTCCTATTTTTCAAAGTTCTAAGCCACAAACAAAAACTCCATCTGTTAGCTCTGCTAAATCTAGCAAAGTTAAAGATGTCATAAACATCCTATTAGAGGATGAAGAGTCTAAAACTGCCTTTACTGCTTTCATGGCAAGCTTTTAAGCATATCAAGGTAGTGATAGCCTACAGAACTCAAAAACACTCGTATGGCAAGCTTTCATGTCCAGGTCTTATTTTGTAGGATTTGTTTGAAATAGATCCTGAAGATGTAGAAGAAACAGATCTGAATTGGCAAATGGTGATGATTGCCTACAGAACTCAAAAACACTCGTATGTCAACATGAAATACAAGCCTAGTGCTAATAAGACTTTTGGTTTTGACAAGTCAAAGTCGAGGTGTTTCAACTGCAATAGTTATGGACATTTCTCTAGGGAACGCAAAGCTCCCAGGAATAATGGAGGAAATGCTCAATCTAGTTCTGGCAATCAGAGGTTTCAATCATCTCAGAAGACATTCCAAAAGCCATATCAAAGTCTTCCAATGCCTGAGCTTAAAGATGAATCAAAATCATCTGATGAACCAAAGAAAGCTCTTGTAGTCAGTGTCAAGGATGGATATGACTGGAATGCATTTGCTGAACAATTTACTAATGATCTAACCTCAAGTTTTTCTCTTATTGTAGAAATCCAAAGGGAAGATTGGTCAGAGGACTTTGATCCAAACGTTGAAGGTGACAATGATATTGAAGAAGATGATTATGACTGGAGTGACAAATCTGATCCTAAAGATGATTCAGATGAAATTGCTTTAATGGCTCAGTCTAATCAACCTAAGGTACGCCCGAGAAGACCACTCAACACTTGGTATGTGGATAGCGGGTGTAGCAGGCACATGACAGGCAATCATGCCTTATTGCAAGATTTTAAGTTAAAGGATGGAACAAATGTCGCCTTTCAAGGTGATGCAAGTGGAAAGATAACAGGAGAAAGAACAGTATCCAATGGGATAATAAGCTTCGATAAAGTCAACTTTTGTTCTCAGTTGAACTTTAATCTGTTAAGTGTATCCTAAATCTGTGATAAACAATATTCTATTTTATTTGATGATTCTTTCTGTTATGTTTTGAAGCTAGGATTTCATATTAGCAAGGATTGTGCGATTGTTAAAGCTGAAAGGGATCGAGATGTATACAAACTGGATATGTCTAAAGTTGATCCATCAACAGAAATAACTTGCCTCATTGCTAAAGCATCAAATGATGAAAGTCAGCTTTGGCATAGTCGTCCCGGGCATTCCAACTTCAAGAACATGAACAAGCTTGTAGAAGGAAATCATGTTATTGGACTTCCATCCAAGAAGTTTGCAACTACTGATCACTGCTAAGCATGTTTGAAGGGAAAGCAAAATAGAGCATCTTATAAGACCAAGCCAATAAACTCAAAATCCAAACCACTCCAGATGTTGCACATGGACATTTTTGGACCAACCAATGTCAAGAGTATTAGAAGAAAATCA
>BJCN01333659.1:0-11640 GCA_018326445.1 Flaveria brownii
GTGTGACCTAAAGCTTACTTTTACAGTTGAGGTTAGGAGGGGTTATAAATGATGTTAATGGTGAGTTACAAGTCTTTCAAAAGGGGTTATGATTGGAATTTGAAATAAATATAAAATTAAATAATTTATATAAATAAAAGAATAATTACAATTTAAATTCTAAATTTATTAAAAATCTAATTTTAATTTAACAACTTCTTCTTTTATTAAATCTTTGTAGACTTTATAAATCTCATAAGAACTTGTAATTTGATTATTTATTTTAATTGAATATTTAAAATCTTATAGATATTAATAACCTTTTATAATTTATTTTATAAATTATAAAAATTAGTATAAGTTGTTTAAATGATTTAATATATTGAAATTGAATAAAACAATTGTCAATATTGGTTAAATTACATATTTAACGTATTTGATTCATTAAAATTATTAAAATAATTTAATAATAGAAGTTCAAAATGGGTCCGGGTTTGGGTTTTAACATGGAAAATGTCAGATGTTACAACAAACACCAAAAATCCTAATTTACAAAAACCTTAATTTCAATCTCGAAATCATATCCATACATTAAGTCTTTGGTGATAGGACCAGGTGGTGAGCGACTATGGTGGGTTGAATAGTCTATATTTTTTAAAGAGATGCATGGTGGTGATCAGCAGCAGCGATGCATGGTGGGTAGCGACGATGGGGAATTTAGTCGTGGTGGTGGTTTGATACTTTGAAAAAGACATGGGTGGGTGGGAGTTGGGATTTTTAAAGTTATATGTAGTTACATAAATGATCTCTGGTTAAAAAAAGACATTAAATTACAAAAGAGTCCTTCAACGGATCTTTTAATCATTTTATTTTAATTTAGCAGTAAAATTATCATAGGTTAGTATTAGCACCCATTCTTATTACAAATTTAAAAACATAAAACCCATACATGTTAAAAAAAAACCCTTAGTAATTAAAACTATTATTTTCGATAAACCACATTGATCGTGATGTAAATAACTTTAAAAGTTAAAAAAATGAAAAACAAACAAACATGCCAGCAAGACAATCTTTGATCAATGAACTCGTGGCACATGGTCCAGGAATGTGGGACCCAATAGCAACAGTACACGCGTCAATCAACGGTTCACTCATACAGAAATGAAGTGGGACCCACTGGAGCCCACCATACACCAATCAATCAAGCAGCCATCTCTTCTTCCAGATCAAAATTCTACGAATCCAAAGCAATGTTCTACTTTTTATCAATGTTCTTACAAGTTGACAATGAGTTATGTTTTTGGAAATAGTAGTTATGTTTCTGGAAGAAGTATTTACAAAACAAAAACTTTTTTGACTTTATTAATAAAAAGCCGCGTAGGACGCTACTCCACGATTGGTGTGGGTCCCACTGGTCCCACGTGGCGCTTTCATACACTCAGCGTAAAGTCAAAAAACCCACCAATCAGATGCGAGCCGTATGTCGATGACTAACTGAAGATAAAAGATTATTATTGGTACGATGTCGTATTATATATGACGTGTAAAACTCTTATTCATCTCTATGATTCTATGATTGATCAGACCGTCTCATTTAGTACAAAATTACACGTGGATAATAATATTTGTTAAATAGTTAGGCTATACACATCCCTTTTATTCTTTTTATTAATTGTTACACTCTCTTTTCAAAATACAGTTTCAAACTTCTTATATTTTATCATAAAAAAATTCTAGTTAAAAAGAAATTAAGTCTAAAAAGAAAAAAGTTTCAAAAATGCTTTTTGTATAATGATATAAAGACATATTTAAAGACCCTAAAAAATCTGTAAAAAATTAATATAAACATAAAAAGAACTTTCAGTGTAAAGTTTTGAAATATCTTTTAAAATTGGAAATACACCTAAACGAATCGAATTCAACCGATTAAACCGATTTATTTAGTTCGGTTTATTCGATTAGACCTATTGAATCATTTATTATTTGGTTTATATAGATAACCAAATCGAATAAGCAAGATTTTATGTAACCTTCAATCGAACTAAAATCTGAATAATGATTTGATTCAGGTTTTCAATTACGGATACAATTTGGTTTTCATTTATTTTATGTTTTTGACTTGTTTTGAACATTCATAATTACTATAAATAAAAACAATAATAGAATAAAAATACTAAAAGAAATAATAAATAGATAAAGTTAATGTTTATAGTTAACATATTAAGTGTTGATATGGTAAATAAAAAAACTAGTATTTTAACCACACGCGTTGCAGTGGGGGCGTAAAACTCTATCAAATAGCATCAATGTCACATCGTTGGTAGCGACCACCAATAACAGAAAAGCTCATAAAACAGAAGAAACAAAACCGAACATAAAACTAGCGTAAAACTTTAAACTATGTATGTGCATTGCGACGTGTTAATGAGTATAAAGTAGAACAAAGTGTATTACACAACACGGTCGTGAAACAGAAAAAAAATAGAAGTAAAATTATTAAACCACATATGCATGTGCCTGTATGTTAACTCGAAAATTATAAACTAAGACGTAAAACAAAAAAAAATATAAGTGATAAAGTATATGAGACCAAAGTTGAAAATAAAAAAAATGTATTAAAGTTAAATGTAAAAGATGGAAACTATAGGGTTAAAAATAATAAATAAATAAAACAAAATGAGGTACAATTTATAAAACATAAAGTACATCCACAATGCAAAATTAAGTTGATAATTAGTATTATATAAATAAAATAAAAAGTTAACTTGTTTTAAGAGTTGAGGGGAAACTTATAACAAGTAAACATAGTTGAGACCGGGGTATGTGTAGCATCACACATATTATAGTATACATTTGAACATTTTTTTCCTTGGTAAATAATATATATCCTCATTGTTTTTATTTTTTTTTATTTTTTTTATTTTTATAGAAATATGTCTTGAAAAGATTTTGTACTTTTAGTATCAGTTGATTGATAGATATAAATTGACCAAGTTTTTGGTGTGCAAGATGTTGACAACGAGTGGTTGTAAATAAAAAATTCTGAAAACTACAAAATGTTTAGTAACAAATGTTGTTGATGTAGAGTTTCAAGAGCGAGTAGATTAATACGTTGATTATTTCACAATAAAGACAAATGAGCTACAAAATGCCCAAATTAACAGGTACATAAATTGGATTACCTATGGAGTTAGATAACCCATAAATAATGTGCATATATTGTGACATATGCAAAACAAACAAACATACATACATACCCAGTATGTCCCACTGAAAGTAACATCTGGAAGGAGTATGTGATAGCCAGTCTTTTCTCTATATTAAAAGACAGATAGACCACTTTCAAAGAGACCCCCGACTCGAGAAGGATAACAACCAAATTATAGTGCATATATCACATAAGCATACATCACATAAGAGTTTTGTATATGCATATCCATATTTATAAGCAAAATAACCAGATTATATTGCATATATCACACATATCACATAAGCAATAGCGTATGCATAACAACCATAATATATTGCATACCTCACATAAGCAATTAAGCACACGTCATAAAAGCAAACACAACAGTATTGGAACAATGAGGCATATAAATTTTACTATGATATTAGACAATAAATTAGGCAGATAAATTTCACTATGATATTAACAATACTAATAGGGCAGTTAGCACTAAGGCCTCACCTACATTGGACAAATAACGTTATCATTCACATCACGTGAGGAATATCGCATCAAGGCCCACTAGAAGTCCCTAACTTTAATTCTACGCCTCCACGCACTCATATCCTCGACCATGTGCTCGGAGAGGTGCAACTCTACCATATCCCGACTAATTATCTCATCCCAGGTCAACTTAACTCTTCCTCTACTCCTCTTATCATCTAAGGTGATGCGCTCTACTGCTCTAACTGGCGCTGACATCTGTTCCTCTTTACTTGCCAAAACCATCTCAATCTTCCCTCTCGTATTTTATCCATGATACGCGCCACCTCTAGCCTTTGTCGGAAGACGTCGTTCCTTATCCGATCCAGCCTCGTGTGTCCATATATCCACTTTAGCATTTGTATTTCTACGACCTCTATATGTCTCTCGTGTGATTTCTTCATGGCCCAGCAGTCTGTTCCGTATAACATAGCCGGACGAACTACCACTCTATATAGTTTTCCGTTTAGTCTTGCTGGGAACCTCTTATCACACAAGATCCCTGATGCTGTTTTCCACTTGCACCATCCTGCCTGAACACGATGGGATACATCACCGTGTATCTCTTCGTCGCCTTGGACGTACGAGCCTAGATATTTGAACTTAGACGTTTGTGGGACCGCCAGCCCCTGAATACTAATTTGGGTGTCCTCTTTATTCGCTCCACTGAAGTTACAGTGCATGTATTCCATCTTAGAGAGACTTATCCTTAAGCCTTTGCTCTCTAGTGCCGATCTCCACTGTTCTAACCTCTTGTTTAGCGCCCTTTTAGATTCTGATATTAGTATAATATCGTTTGCAAATAGCATGCACCACGGGACTAGCTCATGTATAAACTTGGCCATCTCATCCAAAACTACTGCAAAAGAGAAATGGGCTCAATGATGATCATTGGTGAAGTCCCACTTCCATCGAAAAGAAGTCTGTGTCTCTGAATAGAGCTCGCATACATTTTTTGCCCCTTCATACATATCCTTGATTATCTTTACATATCTCTCTGGTACCCTTCTATCCCATAGACTTTCCCAAATGAGTTATCAAGGGACACTGTGATAGGCTTTTTCTAGATCAATGAAGACCATATGAACATCCCTATTCTTTTCTCTTTATTTCTCCATTACCCTTCTTATGATGTGTATGGCTTCTGTTGTAGAGCGCCCTGGCATAAATCCAAATTGGTTTATCATTATGTGAGTTTCACGTCTGATTCTCGTGTCTATAATTATTTCCTATAGTTTCATTGTATGGCTTAAGAGTTTTATTCCCCTGTAATTTGTGCAACATTGGGCATCTTTTTTTTCTTATATATGGGGACTATAACACTGCTCCTTCACTGATCCTACATCTTCCCGGTCTTGAGAATATTATTGAATAGCTCTGTTAACCATTGTAGTCCCTCTTCTCCCAGGCACTTCCACACTTCGATCGGTATGTTGTCTGGCCCCACCGCCTTAGCCCTTCCCATTTTCTTAAGAGCTTGCGTAACTTCCTCGATTGTGATATTTCTATAATAACACTTATTTTGTTGCGTTGTTCGGGTTGTTTGATTGATCTTTGTTTGTTATTTGGGTTCATTACGTTGAGGAGGTTATAGAAAGAAGCTTTCCATCTTACCTTGATATCCCTCTCCTTCACCAAGACCTTTCCATCCCCAGCCTTTATAAACTTCACCATTCTCAAGTCCTATCTTCTACGCTCTCTAGCTTTGGCAATCTTAAATATATCATGTTCTTCTTCTTTCGTGTCATAAGCTATATAGCCGCTTGTACATCCTCTCATAAGCTATGTTCTTTCCCTCTGACACTGACTTTTTCGCCTCTCGTTTGGCATTCTTGTAGTTATGTTTTGGTTGTGTTCGTTCTTCCTCGTCATTACAGTGTAAAAGCTATCTAAAGCTTTTTTGTTTAATTCTTATGGTCTCTTGTACGTCTTCATTCCGCCACCAAGATTCCTTATGACCGATTGTCCTACCTATTGTAACTCCAAGCATTTCTTTAGCTACTTGCATGACTCTAGTGGCCATGCCCTCCCACTTTTGGTTTATGTTTTTCTGTAGCCCAGTCTGGGTCATTAGTATGACCTTATCTCTAAAGATGGTAATTTTCTCGTCTTTCAGTTGCCCCCATCTGATCGTAGGTCTAATTCTCTTGGGTGCTTCGACAATTGTTCTCTTCAGATGTAGACCCGCCACCTACATATGATGTTGAGTCACTATTATCTCGTCCGGGATTGCCTTGCAGCCCTTCCACGAACTACGGTCTTCTCTTCTTATCAGCAAATAGTCTACCTGCATATGTCTCCCGCCACTGCTAAACGTGATTAAATGCGAGTCTCTTTTCTTAAAAAATAAATTTATATTGCCTAGGTCATGCGTCAATGCAAAGTCAAGAAGCTTCCTACAACCATCATTCCTAAGACCATACTCCATGCACCAAAGGGAAGTAGTCATTAGTTTTACCAATATGCCCATCAAAATCACCTCCGATGTAAATTTTTTCTTCCTGAGGTATGTCTCTCATAAGTTGATTTAAACTCTCCCAGAATTTTTTTCTTTCCAGTTTTCTTTATCCAGTCTGTGGTGCATATGCGCTAACTACCATCACTACGTCCTCAGCTATTATTATTCTAAACGACATGAGCCTGTCATCATACTTTCTCACCTCTACTACGTTCCCTTGAAGTTCTTTACTAACTAGGAAGCCCATCCTATTTTTTGTTTCATCAGATCTTGAGTACCATAGTTTGTATCTATTACACTCTGACGCTCTCCTACCCCACCATCTAGTCTTTTAAAGGCATGCTATATCTACCCTACATCTATTTAGCACATCTACAAGCTCTAATAGCTTACCACTTAAAGTTCCTATATTTCAAGATGATAATCTTAATCTATAACTCTTTTTCCCTCTAGTTGCATTTCTTGTCACCGAACAAGATCTCGGGGTTACATAATAACTTCTCTTGTCTATTTTAGCTCACTGTCCCACCCTAATAAACTCAGATCAGGATCCACAACAACAGGTGATACCCAAATAAACAAGAACAATCAGATTAAACATATCACAGATAATAAGGGAGTTTTAATTCACGCTGGTACTCCTAACCCAGCCAAACAATAGTAACCTAAATAATCAAGAAGTAACTCAATAGAATAAAAGATGCAGAGATGGAACGATCTCACCAGAAGAGCACCCAAGTTAGGGGTCTCCAGAATCTTCCCGTTTGGGAAATTTAAATTTTAAGAGAAGTGGACTGGCGGTGGTGGTTGCTGGTGGAAGTTGCGGTGGTCGCCGGTGGTCCTACAGTGGTGGAGGAGGAGGTCGCTGGTGGTGGTGGAGGAGGTCGCTGCAGTGGTGGAGGTCGCTGGTGGTGGTGATGGAGGTGGTCTTGCGGTGGTCACAGGTGGTCGTCGGTGGTCCGTTGGGACGACCGGAGGGACGCCAGAGAGTGGAAGAAGGGTTTCGGTGGTCATGTGGTGGTCGTACAGTGGTGGTCGTACAACTCCGAAGAAGGGTTTCGGTGTGTCGCAGGGTATTTGTGACATATGCAATAAACGAGAAATAAAGAGGATGAAAATAAGCATTTTATATCACAATTGTGTGCCTTTTCGAGCACACTTTATCTATGAAGTCTTTTGTGTAGTTTATTTTAACTACCAAAGGATTCGAGCACATTTTTATATCACAACTCTAGAGTTACAATTACTTAGATCACTCTAAAATCTTAAAAATTAAATACGTTACAACCGCTCAACCTCGTATCAGTAAACATTATTCTGCTTTGATTTCTCAAAGTTTCTTTTAAAGTTTAATACACATGCATGCACCCTTTCGTGTTTATCTAGCCTTCACTTGTATTGCTCCAAGTTCTGACAACCATATATCGCAATACATCACACAATATTGTTAAATCTCATTGTTTTTCTCTCAATCTTTATGTCACACTTACTCTTCATACACTACTACACTAGTATAAGATTTTGTTTCATGAGTGACGTTTATGTCTTCTCGACTAATGTTACCAATAAATATTATTTTTTAAGAATAGGATAAATTTGTTTTGTACTCGGATTGCTTAATTGAAGTCATCTTTTTTTTAATATTGATTTGTAACCTCTAAATATTTTAGATAAACTAAAATCAAGAACAAAACATCATTAACAAGGAATCTATATTCCGTAATTCCATCGCCAAGATCTCTTTCTCATAACTTTTGAATTGTCATAAAGATACGAACTTAATTGATGAGTCAAATTCTATGTCATTTTCTTTTTAATTTATAGAATATCACAGATACCATGTAACATGACACCACAAAGTCTAATGATTTCAACTCATACCAGGTTGACGTACGACATATGCAAATTTTTTATGGTTTAAATTTAAAAGTTTGTCATTGAAAATGGCATATGAAGTTTCTTTAGATGGAGATACTTCATTCTTTGTTACTTTCAGGTTACTCGTGGGTGTCTCTTTGTTGATGCAACAAGTGCCATGCCATTGAGCTTTCTACCATTGCCGCTTCATTTGTTACGACACTGAAACAATTGATCTTCCCTTGTTTTCTATTTGAACATTCTTAAAACATCGAGACACATGATTTCATCATGTTCTTTAAGATATGACCGATCTTCCTTGTCTACATGAAACTTTTGAACGTCTATGTTCCTAATTTATTTTCCTTACTGTGACAACCCTAAAATTTTATTATAATATATTTATGTTATGATTAAATAAATTACATTAAAATTATATCTAGTATATATATATATGGATTGTATGTATGCATGTTTGCATGCATGCATATATATTAGAAATTCACGTATGAATGTATGTTTATATACCTGAAATTCACACATACATGTATATATGCCAAAATTTTACGTATGCATGCTTGCATACATATATGTATATGAAAAATTTAAAGGGTACATGTATATATATAATGGAAGAATGCATGTTTATATACATGGAAAAGTTTTGTATACTTGTATACATGTACGTTTAGCATGTACATATATGTTTACCTATTTGTACGTATAGTATATTATAAATACATATATATGTATATACACATCAAGAAAATCAAAACTAAAGCAACACAACCAAAGCTTAAACCTTAAAAACCAAAATAAACACCAAACCACCTTGAGACCCTCTCGAACCCTCGGACCACCACCCGAAACCACCACCATACCACAACACCACCCGACCATCACCACCACACGCCACCTAGCACCGCCCTACACACCATAAGTCGCCACCACACCACCATAATCATTACTAGAGGATTAGGTGGCAAACTTTAAAGACCACATTCATGAACCTCGGCCAATTCACATGCATGTACCAAAAACCACATTGCTTCCCTTAAACCGCCACCTAAGTCATTCCCTTGACTAAGTAGTCTTGTTTTCACACCATTACTTTCACACCATTGCTTTCACACCACAACCCGCCACCTTAGCACCATATACACCACCCTAACTTGCCACCACATCACCCTAGAAAGTTCACCACACATTCACACCTTAAGTCAACCCCTAGCTTGCCACCTTGCAATCTCCCTCTCGGGTGTCCCTCTAAACCGCCACAAAGCCTCCCTTTTTGGACACCTAAGCAACCCTATAATGGATGATTCATCCAAGCTATGGGGATAATTAATGAGCATGCATATGAGGGCGGTGAACCGAGGGCAAAATACATACCCTCGGTCACTTGCAAACAACCCACAACCACTAAACATCATCCTTTTCTCTCACTCTCTCGGATTCCTTGGGCTTCCTACACAAACAATCAACAACCGCACCCTCTGTCTCTCTCCCTCTCACTCTCGGTTCCCACACAATAACCACACCACCATCGAACAACACCACCATCACCCGTAACCATATATCCACACCATCATCACCATAACTATAACCATCATCATTCATCACCTCCACGGATTTTCTCTCGGGTTCAAGAAGAAGGAATATCATCAAGATCATCATCCACAAGGTGATAAATATTTAAAAAAAACCTAATGTTACATATATGTTACAAAAATACATATATAGTTAGTTTTGGTATTAAAACACCAAAATAAACCTTGGAAGTATTTTAAGTTTTTTAATCACAAGCTATAAGTTACCAAATTTCAGAAAACTTGTGATAAAAGGAATATTTTGATTTACAAAGATTAAATCTTGAAATTATTAAAGAAAAATCTAGTAAAATATTAAACAAATGCGATTATGGCAATAAACATTGAAAAATCTTTATTTATATACTGAAATATTATTCTAGAGATTTTGAAAAAATTATGAATAAGTAAAACAATTTATACAAATTATTTTAAATAATAAAAAATAAAGAAAGTATCAAAAAATAGAAATATTTCCGAGAAAATTCTGATAAATTCATAGAATTATCCTTTTGAAGTATAAAAGTCTCTGGAATTATTTCAGAATTTATTTCCTTATTATAGTTAAGATATGAATTTTTATGTATTCTACAGTATAAAAATCAGAATAAATAATTAAATTAAATAATAAATTCGGAGAAAATTATGGATGTGATACTAAATCTAAGTCTATAGAATATATAAATTTCATAATGTTTGGAATTATAGAACTATTTTTTCTAAATATTAAGATTATTTTAAAACTTACAGAGACTAATATGATATGAGTGGGACCTTGATATATTTATATGATGTTCTATTTTATATAAGAAACTGTCTGTGAAAATTTGAGAATTTATCAAATACAGAAGCTATTTTTAATCAATTATGGGAATATTATAAAAATTACAGAAAATAATCTATTTGGGGTTAGAGGTTATACAATTTATGGGATGTTACTAACTGTTGAAATAACATTCTACGAATTTTTGGTGATTTTTGAATAACTGTAAGTAATTTTTATGATTTATGGAGACATTGGACTAAATTTTAAGTAATTATGTCTAATAAATTATTTGTTGGAAATTTTGTGATAACTTTACTGGATTACCTTATAGCTGAATTTCCAAAAAGATACTTACATATAAGGTTTTGAAAATTTTAAAGAAATTAATGTCTAATACTATGAACTATTTTATAGGTTCCACTTTGGAGATACGGTGAGTTCATAGCCCCATTTTAACCATTTGGTACTCGTAAAATTTTGGGGGAAAAAGCATACTACTTGAGTTGATGTATTATTTTTAAAATATTTTGATACTTACTGTCATTTGTGATACAACCATTAATTCGAATAAGGAACCGTCCGATAATATTAGTAGCGCTACTTAGGAGAATATTTGCACCAACAGAATGAGTGTTGCTGCTATTTTCCTGCACCTAACCGAATGAGGGTTGAGATGTAATATTATCTGATTTTGTGAATTATTTCGTGACAGTATGGTTATGTTGTGAGCAGGTTTGGTTGTAATTGGTGCATCAACAAAATATTTTGTTTGAATATAAATCTATGTTCTCACCAATATTTTTGTTGACTGGTTTAAGTATGCTTTTTTTCAGGAGATAATGAGTAATTCTTTTGACCTTAGCTTTGAAGTGCATAATGGTTGGGGAGAAGTGGTCGGAAGGGTTTGTGTCACGTTAACTGTCAACATCGTTGATGGCAGTGTGTACGTTGACGCACACTTCCACCGTATCTGAAGACATGCAGTAGTCCAAATGTAGAAAAATTACATCTAATTTTGAAAACTATGTACAAGATGTAATTCCAAATATTATAAATAAAAGCATGTCTTATGTTGTGATTTTATGTATGAATATTTATTGTATTTATTTTGCTATAATTAATGTACTCTGATAAAGCAAGTCACACCCGAACCGCATTTCACGCTTCCGCCGGGATGTGACAGGTTGGTATCAGAGCCATTGGTTATAGGGAATTAGATATTTTCAAAATATCTAGACTATAACCGTAAGCTCAAAATATACTTAGAATTATTATATAT
>BJCN01333661.1:0-11939 GCA_018326445.1 Flaveria brownii
GGAACAGTCGGACACGCGAAACAAACAAAAAAACAAATGCTGCATTTAGAAGCCGCGTCGGCGACTCCGAGTTAGGCCGTCGCCGACGCCTTCTCTACGTCGCCGATGCGCTGTTTCGCCGTCGCCGACGCCCTGTCGGATTTTTAAACACCCACTTGTTTCATTTGACTTGGAAAGACGGGAATTTTCAACTTGCAGCTGAAATTGCAGAGAATGGGGAGGAAAATCGGGAAGAACCATCACCCTACATCATCCTATGATCCACTTGCTTCATTTTTCCCTCCAAGAAACTCATCTCACAACTATAACAATCATCTTCATCACCAAGAATCATCTTCATCACTAACAATCATCCATGGAGCCCTAGAACAAGAAAATTCTGCAATTGGGGCTTTTCATCCATCATCAAAGTCAAGCAAAATCAAAGTCCTATGGAGTTGCATACAAGATCATCACCCGGATTCCAAGCCTCAATCAACATGAGAGGCTACTCTTCTTTGGGTTTTCCCCCGGTTCGCATATTGTAAGACTATGGTTTGTTAACATTTGAAAACTAGATTGCATCCTTGTATCTTGTATTTGATTGCTTGAAACATTTATGCTAGTACTTTGAGCTTAACTTGAATTCCCAAATTGAATGAATGAGTATGAAATTTGTCTTTGAGAAATGGAGTTGGTCATGTGTGCTATGTAGATGTAGAGTTTGAATGTTCTTGTGTAATGAAGTGTATTATTGTCCGTGTTAACGTTGACGATTCTTGACACCTAAACCTTGCAATGATGAACTCGTTAGCATAAATCATACATTTGATGCAAGTTAGTTGGATTGGTAAAACCATAACCTTATGATATCAATCGGGGGTGAACCTTGTTATTAAACTTTGTTTTGTTAACCATTGTTTTAAGTTGTTCAAGTTTTACTAATCATTTTTAAGCAACCTTTTTGTTTTGCTCATTCCTTTGTGTTGGACAAAGTCTCAACACAATTTCGAGTAAACATATCAAAGCGCTTATAAACAAAATAGCAAGCTTCATAATTGACTCGTTAGTCCAATTCAAGTCTAAACACAAACCATATACTCCCTGTGATTCGACACCCTTCTTACCATTTGCTACATAGTTTTGGTATTAAGGAACTATACAAATACTATCTTTGACTAGTGCACGCGAAAAGCCGGTCAATGATAATGACCAGTGGAGATATTCTGGGATTTTGGCGTCCAAGATCGGTGACTGGAGTTGTGGCGATTAGTTTGCTGCATGTGGAATACGGCGGCTGGCTGATGAAGTCCGGTGACCGGAGTTTGCTGAGCAAGGGAAAGTTCATGGTTGATCAATTTTTCATGTAGTTCATTGAAAGAGATTAATGAATCTCGAGCATGAATGACATCTATGATCGGTTTGTACTGAGATTGATCAAGACCATTAAGAATAATGTCGATGATATCTTCGTCATCCATCTTCTTTCCCAAAATCGCAAGTTGATCGGTGATAATTTTAATCTGCTGCACGGTGATAATTTTAATCTGCTGCATATACTCAGAGATAGATTGAGTAGGAACCTTTGAGGTTTGTTTGAGTCGATGTTTCAATTGTTTGATATGACCACGGCTAGGAGACGCATACGTTTTCTCCAAGATGTCCCATGTTTCACGAGAAGAAGCAACACCTTGAATCATGGGAATGATTTGTTCAGAGATGCTTCCAACAAGAGCACCAAACAGCAATTTGTCTTGTCTAAACCACTGTGAATAATCAGCATGTGGTGTCTTGCTTCCGTCAGGGTTTGCGGTTTGTTGTGGCGGTGGGTTGGAGCCATCTACGAATTTAAAGAGGTTAAGGCCTTGTAATAGAGCCGTGACTTGCGTTTTCCAGGCCAAGAAGTTTGATGGGGTTAATTTTAAGGTTGCAGGAAATGTGATAACAGTGAGATCTTTCATTGAAGGGTTAATCAAGAATGATGTGCTATCACCCATTTTGATCGGTGATTGTGTGTGGGTCGAAGATGACGATCGAGAAGGAATTAGTGAAGATGGTTGTGAGCCTTGCTCTGATACCATAATAATGTATGGTATAGATGATATGGATTGTGAAAAGTGATGAAATCCATTAACCTTTGAGTACGTACATATACTGAGAATGAGATGAAAATTAGGAGAAATAAAAGCAATACAACAAACTCTAATTGACTAAGTATTGTAATTCAAATTTAAACAGAATATAAGATAATACAACAAACTTGGCGGGGATATCACTTAACAACTTGCAAGCTTAGAGTAATTTCGATAATACTCTCGTATTAGAATTCGCATTCATAGATGAAATGAGCAACTAATTGTTCCCTCTATGCAGCATGACAAACAACAAATTTCTTATTTTTGCCCTTTTTGATCGATGTCATCTGCAACAATTGTCCTACAGTCCTAGGTTTTTTTTATTAACAAACAAAGATCTTTTTATTAACAAACAAAGATGAAACACATTGTTGTTACCTCGGTCTGCCGACCAAAGAATTTGTTCCATTTCTTCTTGCAATCGAGGGTGTTCATAGTTTGTTTAGACGGTTTTAAATTCTAAGTTGAATCATGAGACACATCGTTAGTATTGTTTTCCTCTCACTGTAAATAAAAACTAAACCACTATAAAATAAAATTGAATCTAGCCAAACCGATACTAATGGTTTAGGTTTCTTGGACCTTAAAAAATTATAATTTTATACACGATCAAAATAAACAGTGATAGTGTGTTTTAAAAGGTAAAACTTACGGACTCGTTATGGTGTATTGTAAAGTGAAACACAGTCATGCGTATGATACAAATCTATAATGATAAAAAAAACCTAAGAATAGTGTTACATAGCATATAGTCATACGGGTTGATTTATGTTTTTCTGTTCACGTATAAAAAATAAGCATTTGATTAGATACAGTTTAAAATTTTCAAAACCAACCAACCAAAAACAGCTAAAAAGAATCGATCAGGAAACCAAACCGATGTTTGATTCGAATGGTTTCAAGGTCTCCACCGAAGTGATCAACACCCTAGTTAACTTTAAATCCGGTCAAAATTATCGTGTGTGGACATGAACACTTTTTTCTCCCATCATGTATTGGTTTTTTTTTTAACATTTGGCGTGTAGAATACGATTATAAAAGTTATATTAATTCAATAGTAATCTAATTTTCACTTTAGAAAAGTGTAAGAGGTCTTAACTCTTAAGTATTAAAAATACCCTTTAAATAATATCCGATTTTTAATTTCTTCCTTACATTTTTGGCTCTAATTTTTAAAACAATAAATGCACCGTTGTCTAATTCTACACGGTTGTTCAACATGGGACTTAAAAGCATCAATCTCATGAGAAGGGACGACCACTAATAATATTAGATATGCACAAATCGGTTTTATTTTCGGGTTCCGGTTCCAAACCAAACCGGTTCCGGTCCGTATTGGGTTGTTAGATTGATTTTTTGACTGATTTTTGGTCGGTTTGGTTCCGGTTTTAACCAATTCGGTTTGATCAGATTCCGATTTGGAACCGGCTGTTTTTTTCTTAGTAGGGATCGATTCCACTCGACCGATTAGGAACTAGAACCGGTTTCGGGTAGGGTAGTTAGGTCCGATCTAGATCCAAAGCCAATTTTATTAAGCATCATTACCTACTATATATACATCATATACCATTAAATGGACTGTAAACATAATGTTAACTCCATTATATAAAAATAACATGAATAATGATGTTTAGTTGGCCACTAACACTCCAATTTCCTTAGATGTAAAGAGACTTGAAAGTCCTACAGAAAATATACGTGAAAGCCCATTAACCATACGATTGCAAACTGTGTCCATATATAATATACCCCCATAATCGAGTTTTCTCAGCAATGATTTTCCTCCTGAGGGGGTTAGGGGGTGCAGTCCCGGCTGGAAAACGGATAAGTGAGCCCGATTAAGATAACATCTATCGTTCGAAGCAGGGTCGTACATTTCCCGTTAAAAAAAAACATGAACACCCGTTGTATATATTTTGGGTAATTGGTCAAAATCTATGTCACAAAATCAATGAAATAATATAATAAAAAAATAATTGTCCCCCATCACCAAATCAGTTATCATTTATTAGTATGGGTGGATTAGTCACTTAAGGCTGTAAAACGTGGGTGAGAAAGAGTAAGAGTGGACTTATTTATAAAACATGAAAACTTGGCCTGAACTCAAATGAGCCGAATTGAGTCGAGACAGGGTCAACTCAACTCATTTTATTTACAGATGAGCCAAGTCAACTCATTTACAATAAAGTCAATTTCAAGCAAGTTATTTCTGAATTTTTTTTATATGTGAACATTAAGCTATTTGAACAACTCTAGAGAAAGAATATAAAAAAAGAAGATGGAACTTAAATCATTCATGCCTTTCATTATGGTTGATCTTTGCTTAAACTCACATTAACAAACGATTATTTAAGTTTGTTATGATTATTATCTACATATTTAGTCCCTAAGCTTTATTCACAATACATTGTAGCCCTTTTAAGTAAGTAAATGCATGAAACATTGATTCCAATTGTACCAGGTTATTTCTAGGATAAGGAGGCGGCAGTCTCATGTATATGACTGCCACCGCACGGTCGAGACCCGACTTAATTAGCCTATCTGGTTAAGCTAGTGCATTGTTGTGGTTCGAAGGGTCAGTTAGTAGATATTATGACTAAGCCTTTGAGGCTTGAGGTGCTCATGAGATTGCACTGCAGGTTAACCACATAGGTTAACTAAGTCGCGTCTTTATATCAAGTGAAAATATAAATTTTATCAACATTAAAATTCATATATTTGTGAATTTGATACTATTGCACCATAGTTACAAAGATGAGTGACACACAGCCAAGGCTTATAAGAAATTAGCCGAAGAATCGCCATCTTGAAACGATTATACACACGCAGAAGTGTAACACGCGATGCAAGCTAGCAACAACATTGCTGATGAAACACCATCATCTTCAAAACAAGAATTACTTCTTTTGAACTTGGGTGTGTTGCTTTTGTTGCATTTCATTACTGTCGGTTTTCGATAAACTTGACTTTTCTGGCTTTGATTTCTCTTCCATTGTTGCTTCTTCTTCATCACTCCATCCACCTTTGAAACCATCTTCTCTGCAACACAAACAAGCACTAAAATATGTGATAAAGATATAAAGGACTTGTGTGATGGTGCATGAGAAACAACTATATGATGGACCTTTTATATAGTCATTGTGAAGGAATAATTAATGCCCTCTCTTTTTATGTGATTTACTTTAATACCCTTTTGGACCACTACCCTGTAGAATTGTCCTCTTCTGTCTTTTGCCCTTTTTGTTTTTTCTAACATTTGGCACAAATTTCATATTTTACAAGATATTCAAACAATAGCAGGCCATATGAGAGAAGGTCTCCTTTGGTTATTATCAGGGGACTAATACTCGTAGAGGGCTGGCAAAACAGGTCTGTTTAACAGGTTATAGATGACGGACAAAATTCACGTATCAAACATGCAAAAAACTTATTTAACTACTTATATATTGTGTCTATAATTTCTTTTATATGTTTTTATGAACCAAGAATGTGAAATAATAGAGTCTAGTATTCTGATTTAATTATTTTTAAAAATATAAAAAAATAAAAAAAATATTGTTTTTTATTAAACAAGTTTAATCGTATCATAAACAGGTTGGAAATTGTCGGTCATTATTATGTGAGACTTAAATGCTTATCACATTCAGGAAAGACACGTTTGAAAACATTGAAATTGATCAAAACGTCTAAACCGTGCTAAATCGGGCAGTCCAGCCATATTAGGAGTGATATTGTTTGTTTTTAAGGTGTGAAAGTTTGGAATCGGCCAAGTAAACCGTACTAATCGAGATTTTAATTAAAAAAATACAAAAACATTTTTTTTTCACATATATGAATCCAACAACTATATAGATTTATAGATATAAGTGTTTTTTCACTACAATGCGTATAAATTATTGATCCAATCGATTCCATGCTCTTAAACTTTTTCTCCTTGAGACTTAAAGGTAAAATGTTCGGTCTTTATTTAACCAGCCATTTTATAAACTTTCAAAGCAAACCCTAGTCCGGGCAACCCATGCAACTTGCCTGGTTTGGACCTTTGGTTAGTTACCCAAAAGTCGTAGTTACCCAAAAGTCGTAGTTACCACTTACCAGTTCATCCCATAAACCCATCAAAACTGATAGAATCGAACCATGAACATCCCTAATAACTACATCGTTTGAATGTTATGTGCTAAGCTGTTAAATAACATATAGTGTATTTGCCCTTTAAGTAATTTCCAATAGTTTAATTAAATGTATAAAGAAAAGACAGATAAAAAGGTGGTATTTAACATTATGTTACGAGGTGTGTGACTTTGAGTAGTTGCTTTTTAACTGTTTCAACAACCAGCTACATATTTGAAAGTCTATCCCACCAAAATTGAATGAAGATAGAAAAAGCATATATCAAGCTGTTAAAAAAGGAAAGACAAAGCATCATGACACTTGTTACTCCTTTCATTTCAAATTTCCCCCTCACCATTTTAATTTTAAACCATATCTATACTATATAATAAAAGAGTAACCAAGATAGCACATGACAATCTCATGTTACTTCTCAAAAAAAAATTCCCGCCTAAACTAATATATTATTTTAGTCAAGTTTTTTATTTTAAGAAACTCAATTAATACTAATAATTCATTTTGTTTTGAACTATACATATTAGCTAAATAAGATTCAATTAAAAAATTAAAAAGAAAAAAATATTTATTGATATATTTATTTATTTTAGGTTAGTATGATTTTAAGACAACTGATTTTAATTTTACATGGGTCAATTATATATTATATTATTCAAAAGAGTATTTGAATATTTATAAATTTATATTTTTATTTTTTACTGTTATAGTAATACGTAACTTAATCATACGAAATATTTATACATTTATTAATTATGTTGTTTTTATATTTTCAACTCGTGTATTACACGGGTTTGCTAAAACTAGTACCCACATATAAACAGGTAATGTTATGTGATATGCACACTATTACACTAATCACCTATCACATAACATCTTAAATAAAATAATTTATAATATAAATTGGTATGATTTTTAAGATAATATTACATGTGTGTGTTTGTGTATAATATTTCTTTGAATATTGTAATTCTTTTTAAAATTTGATTTTTATAACAAACTTTTTTAACTGTGACTTTTTATACCGATATTTATATGTTATTACACTAGTTATATTCGATGAAAGTGATATGGTACATAGAAGATTAACATGATTTGTGCACAAGGATGGTACGCACAAATCAAGAAAAACATGTTACAAGTTACACCGTACTTATAGAATCATTTTATATAATTTTCTAGTAAATCCGTAAATATGAGGAAGATATTTGAGCATTTACAACACTAAGCAATTCAAGCACCCGTAAACATGCATGTCATGTCAGCTGTCACATCAGAATATTTTCAGACTTCCATTTATTTGTAATGTTACATCCTTTTTCAAACACTATTTAAATAAAAATAATTACAAAAATACACTTGAGTGGTTGTGAGAGAGAGAGAGCTACCCTTTATTTGTGCTCGTCCAAATAACGTTGTTACGCATGCCAAACTCGCCTCTCCATAGGAGTAACTTCTTTACCACCATGGCTTTCGTCTCCATTAGCCTTTAGCCACAAAAATTCACTTATGGAAACTTTCTGGCGTTTTTGTTTTTCACACTTATATTATGCCAAATTTAGAAATTTTATATATCGCTTTTAAGTGTGAAGGATTAAAAGGCTTGTAAATCGCGGGCTATTCTAAGCTTAAGCTTGGGCGCGACTCATTAAATTTTGGAGAGTGTGCCCTCATTCAAGGCCGTGTCTAAAGATCAAGTTCGATACATTGATCATTTTTAAGCTCGATCACGTTTGTTTACTATTTATTAAAATTATTTATATATGTGTATATACAAATATATTATTATTATTATTTGTTAATATGAACATAATTCTATATGTCACAATAATTATTATGGACCGATAAAATATTCGACTATTATTTAAATAGAAACTAGTACAACCATATAAATAAATAATAGGTCATTTGAACTCATGAGGTTAATCAAGTTCAATATATGTATCTGGACTTGGAGCTAGTTTATTTAATGAGATTCAATTTAGGATCGAACTCGTTTAAACTTTGTTTAATTTGAGTTTTTGACAAGCGGATCTTAAATAGTTTACGAGCTACTCAATCATTTACACCTCAAACTTTTCTTTTCTTTTTTCAAATTTATAAATTAATCAGCATGAATGGTTTTTCAAGGATGTTCGTCGGCTTTCATGTGAGAATATGTTGAGGAAAAGCGTAAAATCGATTTAATTGTTATAAGACAAACTACATAAAAAGTTAAAAAAAATATTGAATAATTTTAAGATCCATTTAACATGACTTATTTTTCTGCATACTGCAGACTGCAGTGAATGTAACAAAGATCAAAGAAGATGTATGCAACTAAAATCAAATTTCAAAATCTCTTAAAAATAGGAAGATGTGATGAATCATGTAAGGCATGAAGCTGTACAGAATCGGACAATCTCTTTGGCCCAGCCCATACATTATTAACAGGCCCAATGGCTCAATAGGGTAGGTGAACAACCAACAAGGTTCCTAAACCGAACCTAAACCGATTCGGGTCCGACCCGTTAGTTTGGATCCGGATTGAATATGTATACCTTGAAATCAGTTTGGGTGAACCGGTAGTTATATAATACGTTGAATCAGGTATAATACTGATCTGATCCGATAATTCTCTCCCTTTGAAAACAGGTTTGAAGCTGATCCGGCTTGGGTTTATCCAGTTTTAATTTTCTTTGACTCGATCGCTGATGGTATACACATTGATTTTCTTATAATTTTGAGAAGAGTGAAAACAAACAATAAGTTATCTTTATAAATTAGATCTTAGGTGTGGTCCGTTATCCCTCGTATAGGATTAATTAAAACACATTAGTGGAATTGAACTTTCAACAACGAGTTATATTAATTATATAGAAAAACTTATTTTACTTAACTATAGAAAACAACAACGTTAAATACTAATCTAATTGCACAATTAATAAAGCAAAGGAGTTTTTTCAACTTTAACGTGTGTAGTAGTTAGAAGCCAAATCAGTGAGGTGAATCACATCCATCTCATAGGTTGGTGAAAATGGGTGAGGATCACATGTGTGTGACCATGCTAGATTTTGTTATAAACATTAAAGAATTATTATACATACTTTACTTGAAAGGATAAAATTATTTTATAAAGTGTATTTTTATTATAAAGTGTGAGAAAACATAATGAGACTAAAAAAGTTACAAAAAAAATTATATCTTAATATCTAAATCGAATTTCAAAAAAGTACTTCGGAGTCTTTGTTCATCTCGTCGTCCTCTTTCAGAAAAAAATAAAAAATAATAAAAAAATTGCATTGTGTATTTTTATGACACAATACGTCATTGTATCTTTCATAAATGACACAATAAAAAAACGTTAATTTTTTATTTTTTTTATTTTTCGTTTATTTTTTCTTAGTGGGGACGGTTAGAAGAACAAAAGTTCGGAATTACTTCTTTGAAATTCGATTTAGATTATGAAATATAATTTTTTATGACTTTTTTTAAACACATTATGTCTTCTTACACTTTATAGCAAAAATACACTTTGTATTTAAACATTTTTCTACTTAAAATTCTACTTTTTGTTGTTATTGACCCGCTACCACCAATTTCAAACCCTCATGTAGTTGTGTTCGAAACATTACTTTTTGAATGGTAGTATATCTGCACGTAGTCGTGTCCTTTCCATAATTTATTATGTAATTATACCAATATTTTGTTGTTTTATAATTGCAATTCCATTTTTCCTAAACTTTTAGCGGTTGTCACAACTTCCTCCTAAGGAGATACTTACATCAGGCTCGCGGGGAGGTTTATCTGTCTGATAGTTGACTCTTGAGGGTTTTTATTCTCTTTCATCAAGTTATACACGAATGATTAAGGGTGGTAAGGGTGCTCATACCATACCCACTACACTACATCACATACCAACCAATCAGATAATAGCACATCACACCACATTACACCACACCACACCACATGACACCACACCACACTAATTTGCGGGGCACTCACACCACATCAAATTCTTTTTTTTAATTAAAAATATTACTTCATTAAAAGAAACATTAAGTTATAACTAAGATATGATAAAAATATAAAAGACAAGCTTATAAAAACATAAAAAAAAGCCTCTTATATGATTCTATAGAAACCAAAAACACATGCTTTTAAAATATGCAACACCTCCACCATCTTTCACATCTTTCTCTCTATCTCTCTGTAAATTTTTATCTTCTTGACAATTCTCCAAGAAATTAGTAGATGGAATCACAATTTGCAAATAAAATCATCCCCTTTAGCTACGTTACCACCGTGGCTCGAGACCCTTTTGACCGACAGGTTCTAGTCGTTGGGGGGTGGGTGTGGGTAACGGTCCAAAAAAGGACCCTTGGAACGGTCTTTTGGTGACATGGGTGGCGGTGTGGCTTGGCGTGTATCCATCGTGGTAGCGCGCAAAACTTGCACGTGAGGGATCGGCGGCGGTGTTTCCGCGCGACGCCGGCTTTCGCCGCGTCCTCACGCCGCGTCCTCAAGTGACAGCGCCCCCACCACCCTAATGGCCTATCGGGCTTGGCTTCAACGAATATTTGGTTCCAACACACATGCATACAAACCTAATTAATTTTTTGCTTTTACTCTTGTTTTTTTATTTTTGTTTTTTTGTCTTAAAAGTATATAGAATATTTTTTTGAGTTATCTCATTGTAAATTTCACGTAACACCAAACATATATAAGATCGCTATTGTCTACAACATGATGCAACAAGTCATTAGATGTTTATCTCCCAACCCCAATCACAATCAATACCTCTAAAAGTAGGCTATCTTATATTAATATGATTGAAATATTACCAATTTACAACTAAATTTATGAGAAAATAATTAAATAACATATATTATGTTATTATACAAAAAATATAATTATAAACTAGGAGTTGCCTTCCGCGCTTTGCTGCGGCGTTCCTTTTGAAAATGGTAAAAATACTAAAATAGATGCTACATTTTGTTACACACACAATTAACTTAAAAGAATAAATATGCAAATACAATTGCAATAAGACTATATCATTGAATTTCATGTCGGGATGCTAAACAATTAGGCTATTATAAAAAAACACACTTCGCTCATGAGCATTTAAGGCTCAAAAATCATAACTCATCGTGGCTGCAAAACAGAAATGATTGTCTCGCCATAACAACGAATCCTTTTGACATCATCACAGCCCGATCGTGTATTCTGGCAACTAAAATATGTTTTCAATCAAATGGCATATAAACAACCATCTTCAAACAACCAAAGCATACTATTCCTTTTAAAACCTGAAGGTTCAGTGGCCAATACACGAACGGAAAAAACATAAACTATTCATTTCCCTTGTGTATTAATAACACGGTGATTGCAAGACGACAATGAGTCATGGTATGTGATTAATTACAACAATGAGGAATCGTAATACTCAATGGATAAGGAAGTGTGTTCGTTCAGATGACCATCAAGATGGTAACTAATTTGTTACATGAAGGTCATGGGTTCAATACCCATTAACAACAACTAACATTGAGCTTAGTTGTTCAAAAAAATGACTGTCATCATTAGTGACCCACATGTTTATCATCTCCTCAGATTATAAACATTGCCTTCATAGATATCAGACCCAAAGTGTAATGATAAAGAAACGCTCATAATCATAAACCCAACATCATTACCATCATTATAAACCAATCATCA
>BJCN01333701.1:0-11672 GCA_018326445.1 Flaveria brownii
AGCAAAAGAAAATGAAGAAATGGCGCTAATTTGCAGAATCTCATACCGGATGCTTAAGGTGTACGGTATGATTTTCTTCAAGATCAAACTTATTTTCAGATTTCCAAATAACAATATCTGCATCCTTCCTTAAGATACTTGGCTAGCAAGTTTAGCAGACTTTTCACTCCACCATGAAACTAATTTCTCTAAAGTAATATCATATTTAAGCCCATATGACCACGTAACAGGAAGAACAAACTGAGGATTTTTGGATATTGCACGTGAGAGGTGTGTTTGTGAGTGGAGCAGGCTTTTCACTCCACCATGAGGCTTTTATTTTTGGATGTTTGACCGAGTAAAGGTTGACTTTAATATTTTCAATTATGGTTAATTTAGTCATTTTAACAAAAAGTTAACAGGAACTTTAACGGCGTTAAGATTTTGGATGCAAATGGGAACAAAAATAAAACGTTAAGGGGTATATGAGGATTTTTAAACTATAGGGATGCAAATGATCAAAATCACCAAACCTCAGGGATGCAAATGGTAATTTACTAAAAAACATAAGATGATACTAAAAGATGACATGCAACTTTTCCAAAGTGTATTTCAGTGTTTTTTTTCTTTTATGATAATAAAATAATGACACATAAAATTGTGTCATCGTTTCTTGAGACTTTAAAAAAAGATGACTTTTATTTACGACACACACTTTTGAAAATGTCTATTTTCTAGTAGTAAAGATGAGAAACGAAAGAATAAAAAGATTAAACACTAGTCTAGATCATATTTCATTTTAGTTAATATGCTTTTCTATGCCATCTAAAATCATGCTTTATTCAATAATTTCAACTTTCTAAAGTATTTTCTGTTAAATATTTTAGTGTAATTGTATTTGACCAATAACAAATGTGATCATAATATTTATCAAACAAGTTTAGAGATGCGGAATACACGCTTGTTTGAGTTTATCATGATTTTTTATATTGAAAACCTTTTTAGGGGCGAAGCCCCTAAGTAATGGGGGTTCCAAGGGGGCAATGCCCCTTTGGCAGGGGACTGAGGCAGCGTCCCTGGTAGCGGGGTCCAAGAGGTGAAGCCCCTAGCTGGGGTCGAGCTGAAAAATACATTTCGAATTGATTTTCAGAATTTCACATGTAAAATTCGAGTGGAAAAACACGCATTTTTTAATGGTTATTTAAATTAAAAAATTGATAAAATTGCCCAATGGTAGTTTTTCCCATCTCTCCTTGAAAATCGAATTGGATCATCAATTTTGGTTACTTTTCTCTCAAATTCTTATTCGTCTGATTCACAAAAATCACACAACACAACATACTAATTATTGATGTCGTCTGAGTTATTCCAATTAATTTATTCGGATGAACTAACAAATAATTTTGATCTGAAAGTGATATTTATAACTCTCAGACTATCTAAGTTTGATTTCAAGTGTTTTACATTTTCATTCAAGGTGAAACCATGACAATTTATTTGAGTATTAGTGTTGCAGTAAACAACACCATCTAAACCATGTTCCGGTTTAAGAAAAAAACAAATAACATAGAAGCATTGTAGATAAGAAGAAATGTTATATTGTAGTGCACCACTAAAGGTGCAATCACTTTGTGCGTTTTGGTCCGGCATTTGCTTCTTAGATTCTTCAACAAAAGTATAAAGATATAATGTTTTGTTCCATGGAATAACCTTTTGCTCTAAGGCTCAATTCTTTTCGACTTTCACAAAGGAGTAATGCCTTCGGTAACCGGCTAATGTGTTTAATATGTTTACAATTTGATTACTACCCTTCAATCCACCAACACGATTGAAGCGTAGATAGATGGGTTCAGGTCGTAATCAGATTACATGATTTTAAATATGTGCATTTTAGGGTTAACTTTTTGAACACGAATAAAAATATATATGGATTGCTTTTGGGTCGTCGAACAATTCAACATGTCAATCGCAACCTGTCAATCCAATACTATCGACATCCATATATAGCACTCACAAATACTATATAATTAAATCTTAGTTGAAATTGAATGAAAAAATCTTCGTTTGAGAAATCGGTAGTTTTCCACAGCCGGTTTTCATGGTTCAATTATGAATACGTGTAAAAATAATCAATACAAACAACCAATAAGAACAATTCTTATAAATGTCACGAAATAATAACCAAGTTCCAAAAGTGTTTTATTTAGTCATTCATGCATATTTTTTTCAAATTCGACCACTAAACGATCAAACCGAGTCATCATTAAATTTTCTTATGTCAAGAGAGTAACGGCGGAAAAGACGTGGGGATCATAGTTTTCAATATATAAAATTATATTAAAAAATAAAAAAAACATCTTAATTATGAAAAAAATAAAAAAAAAGTACCTAAAATTTACGTCAATATTCCATATCAGTATCAAAAGATAGAAAAAATATTTCCTAATTGAAACAAAAAGTATAACATGCTAAAAAACATATTAAGACTTTTAATTTATATAAAATATAAAAATTGAGTGAGGTAAATGAAACATTTTTAAAACTTGAATTACCTAATTGGATATTTTTTAAAGTTGGTTATTATTTTACAAAATTACCCCTTGATATAATATGGATAGTTTAATATGGTTTCCTTATATAATATAGAGTAAATTACGCTTTTCGTCACTGTGGTTTGGTGGTTATAACGCTTTTCATCCAATAGTTTAAAAACGCCCGATTCAACCACTGTGGTTTAAAATATGTTACAATCAAGTCCAAACCGTTAACTCCATCCAATTTCTCCGTTAATTTTTTTGAAAAAGACGAAAATACCCTTGAACTAAAATTTTTATTATATTACAAATAAACAATATGTGGGTCCCACTCCACCCCACTATACCTTAACCCATTTTCTTTTCCTTTGACCACATCCGAACCACCTTCACACGCCACTCACCAGCAACCTCCACCGCCACCACCCGCCGGCTACCACCACCTGCCAATCGCCCATATCCGAATCAGTACCATCACCGACAGCCAACTGACGAACCTACATCTCCTTCTTGTTGGATCCGATTCGTGTTCTTCTTGACATTCAATTTAGGGTTTTGGATTTTGGATTTGGGTTTTTAGGAACTTGTTGCTCCGTTAAAGCCATCTCCGATGAGCTGCTTAACGAGCTGCTGGAAGATGATGATGATAACGAAGACGATGACATCGACGGGCGAGGAGGAGGTTTCGGAACCCTAGGAACTCGAGAACGAGCTTCGATTACTGAATCTGTAGCCATATCTAACGAATCACACCGTGAAAGCCTCGGGATTTTGGATTTGGGTTTTTTAGGGTTTGCGTTGTGGCATTGGTGGTGGTGGAATTTTTGTTCCGATGGTTATGTGGATGTGTGGTGGCGGTAGCGGTGGGTGGTTGTGTGTCTGTGTAATGGCAGTGGCAGTGGTTGTGTGGCTGTGTAATGGTGGTGGCGGTATGGTAGCGGCGGCGTTGGCTGTATGCACATGTGGTGGCAGTGGCTATGTGGCGGTGGCGGTGGCTGTGTGGCGGTGGCTGTGTGCCTGTGTGGTGGCGGTGACTGTGTGGTGGTGGCAGTTAGGTGGTCGCTATGGTGTGGTATCAGTTAGGTGGTCGCTCGGTATCAGTTAGGTGGTCGCTCAAGGGTGGCAACAGTGGTGTATGGAAGTGACGGTGGTCTTGGTTTGGACCGGGGACTTCAACTTCAATGGTGATTGCTCTAACGGCGAGGCCGTGTGCGGCGGTGAAGCTCCAACAGTTGGCGTGGGAGAACGTGGTGAGGGAGAACGTGGTGATGGTGGCGGTAATGGCAGTGGTGGTGATGGAGGAGGAATAAAGGGTTGTGAAGATGATGAAGGGAGAGAGTGAGTATGTGTAAGTAACAATTTAAGTACAAGGGTATTTTTGTCTTTTTGCATACACTTAACAGAAAAGTTAGATGAGAGTTAGTGTCTTGGACTTGATTGTAACATATTTTAAACCACAATGGTTAAATCGGGCGTTTTTAAACTATTGGATGAAAAGCGTTATAACCACCAAACCACAGGGACGAAAAGCGTAATTTACTCTAATATTAATAATAGTAATAATAATAAAGATAACAATAATGATAATAATAATAATAAGGAATCATAAAGACAATCATGATTATGCATGGAAATAAGCATTTAATGGCCCTGGTCAAACATTATTCCAAACCCTAATTGCACAGACTCCCATAAAATTCCCGTAATAAATTCTAATTGTTAGGCGCACGAGCCCTGTTTGAGCGCATGAACCCTGTTTGAGCGCATGAACCCTGTTTGGGCGCATTTTAACTATACAGGCGCATCAGCCCATACTTGGTTGCTTTTAACATTTAGGCGCATGAGAGGTCCTGGCGCATGGACACTATTAGGACGCATGAGCCCCAATACTTAGGCATTTAGTCAGAAATCCTGGGCGCATGAACCACTGTTCAGGCGCATGAACTATGCTTAGAATTTTCTAAGGTATTACTCAGGCGCATGGGGTACTATTCAGGCGCATGGGAACACTTAGGCAATTTAGTTAGTTGGGCGCATGGGCCAATCTTAGGCGCATGAGCAGTCTTAACACACTAATAACATTCATAATCAGTCTCGAACCCTAAAGTAGTTTATTCTAGGTTTAGTTCTAACATAAGCACATAACCCGTATGCAATGAGTTCAAACACCTAAAAACCCATAAAAACACACACCCGAACACACACAAACACATAAGCACATAACCGAGACTAGAACTATTTATAACATCACAAAACTAAGAATTCTTACCAAAAACTTCGAATTTTCCTGCTTCTTCTACAACTTCTGAGAGTTTTCTGCTCTCTCTCTCTAGAACAAAGTGGAAGAAGTGTGGAGGCAAGAGTGGGTGGCCATGCTCACTTTTGTACCAATTTTTTGATATTTAGCCATTTTGACACTTTTAAGCCCTCTACTTAGGTTAACTTATATTTTCTTTCTTTTCCTTTACTTTTATTCCTTCTTCATATCTTAAAAAATGATCGAGTGTTACAAGTCCACCCCCCTTATAAAGGTTTCGTCTCCGAAACCTATTATTCCTTGAACAGATGTGGGTAATGCTGTCTCATCTCCTCTTCTGCCTCCCACGTAGACTTGGATCCCTTTCTGTGCTTCCACTGTACACGCACAAGAGGAACCACTTTATTCCTTAACCTCTTCTTCTTATGATCAATGATCGCCACTGGTTGCTTCATGTAATTGAGCCGTTCATCCACTTCAATGTCCTCCAATGGTACAATCACATCCTCGTCTGCTAAACACTTCCGCATATGAGATACATGGAATGTCTAGTGAATTCCACTTAACTCATCTGGTAGTTCCAACCTATAGGCCACCTCTCCTACGCGAGCAATGATTTGGAAGGGTCCTATATACCTTAGGCTCAACTTGCCCCGCTTCTTGAATCATATGATCCCCTTCCAAGGTGAGACCTTCAACATGACTTTATCACCCACGTTGAATTCAATCGCTCTACGTATTTTGTCGGCGTACGGCTTTTGTCTATCCTTCGCTGCCTCTTTGATCCTTCCTAGCTTCTCAGTCATAGCCTCGATTACCTCAACACCTCCTAGCTCTTTCTATCAAATATCTTCTCAACACACGGGCGTCCTACATCTCCGATCGTATGGTATTTCATATGGAGGCATGCCAATACTATCATGATAGTTGTTGTTGTACGAGAATTCCGCTAACGGTAGGTGATCATCCCAACTTCCTCCAAAATCGATCACACATGCTCGAAGCATATCCTCAAGCGTCTGTATCGTCCTCTCAGACTGACCGTCCGTCTGAGGATGATATGCGGTACTAATGTGTAGCCTCGTCCCCATTGCATCATGGAATCTCCTCCAAAACTTCGATGTGAACCGGGTGTCACGATCCGACACGATAGACACCGGCACGCCATGACGAGCTACGATTTCCTTGATGAATAGATCCGCCAATCTTTCGGATGAGTACGTCTCGCGGATTGGTAAGAAGTGAGCACTCTTGGTCAGTCGGTCCATAATCACCAAAATAGTATCGCATCCCCTTGTCGTGCGAGTTAGTTTAGTAATGAAGTCCATGGTGATGTGCTCCCACTTCCACTCGGGTATATCCAACGGTTGGATCTTCCCGTAGGGTTTCTGGTGTTCCGCCTTCACTTGTAAACAAGTAAGGCACTTACTCACGTACTCCACCACGTTTCATGCCCGACCACCAATAGTCCTTCTTCAAGTCTTGATACATTTTAGTAGCACCGGGATGAATGGAGTATCTGGTCTTGTGAGCTTCATCCAGGATCTTTCCACGCAAACCCCCATAACCAAGAATCCACGTCCGCCCATATCGGGTTTTAACACTGAGAGTGTTTTCAACTAACTCTGTGACTAAGCCCCTCATCCTTTCAGAGTTAAGATGATCTTCTTTCAACGCCTCGTCTTGAAATTCTTTGACCTGCATCATCACAACAGGGGTCATAATCAACTGATACGCCTTCACCCGAATCGGTTCGGGTCTCTCTTTTCGGATAAGAGCATCTGCCACCACATTGGCGTTGCCCGGATGATAGTGGATCTCGCAATCATAATCCTTTTTGAGCTCCAACCATCGCCTCTGCCTCATGTTCAGGTCCTTCTGCTCGAAGAAGTGCTTCAAGCTTTTCTGATCTGTGAAGATGGTGCACTTCATCCCGTACAAGTAGTGCCGCCAAATCTTCAAGGCAAATACCATAGTTGCCAGTTCTAGATCGTGTGTGGGATAGTTGACTTCATGGGCTTTCAACTGCCGGGATGCGTAGGCTATCACCCTTCCTCATTGCATCAGTACGCAACATAGCCCAAAATAAGAAGCATCCGAATACACCACTAAGTCTTCACTACCTTCGGGTAATGTCAAGACAGGAGCTTGTGTTAATCTCACCTTCAATTCCTCGAGTGCATCCTTCTGTTCTCGACCCCACACAAACTTCACATCCTTACGAGTCAGTTTAGTCAAAGGTGGGGCTATCTTAGAAAAGTCTTGAATGAATCTTCGGTAATAGCCCGCCAACCCCAAGAAGCTACAGATCTCGGATGGCATCTTTGGAGACTTCCATTGCATCACCGCCTCCACTTTTGTCGGGTCTACCATAATCCCCTCGGGATTTACCACATGACCCAAGAACTGAACTTCGCGCAACCAGAACGCGCATTTAGAGAACTTGGCATATAGCTTCCCCTTTCTCAACGTCTCTAACACCTCCTATATGTGACCGGCATGCTCTTCTTCGCTCCTTGAGTAAATCAAGATATCGTCGATAAACACAATCACTGATTTATCCAACATCGGCCGACACACTCGATTCATCAAATCCATAAAAGCAGTTGGCGTGTTAGTTAGACCAAAATACATCACAAGGGACTCGTAGTGTCCATAACACGTATGAAAAGCAATTTTAGGAATGTCTTGCTCCTTTACCTTCAATTGATGGTAGCCTGATCGAAGATCTACTCTCGAGAACCAACTGGCACCCTAGAGCTGATCGAACAAGCCGTCAATCCTCAGCAATGGATACCGATTCTTTACCGTTAACTTGTTCAATTCACGGTAGTCAATACAAATTCTCATACTACTGTCCTTCTTCTTTATGAACAAGACCGGAGCACCCCAAGGAGAGATACTTGGTATGATTAACCCCTTATCGAGCAACTCTTGTAGTTGCTCCATCAAGTCCTTCATCTCCGTCGGAGCCAACAGATACGGTGCCTTAGGTACAGGCTGAGCACCGGGTATCAAGTCAATTTGAAACTCGATCTCATAGTCCGGTGGCACCCCTAGTAAATCTTCTAGAAAAACGTCCGGAAAGTCGCACTCAACTGACACATCTGACAGTTGTGGTATCGATGTATCCACATTCTTCACGTAGGCCAAATAGGCACTACATCCAAGCCTCATGCACCTCCCCTCCACCGCCATCGAAATTACCTTCGGGATGGTTGTGACTCGATCCCCGTAAATTGTCACCAAACTTCCGTCAGGCGCCGCCAATCTGATCAGCTTCTTGCGACACCCAATGTTTGCCTCATAATTCGCCAATCAATCCATCCCTAGGACTACATCAAAACCTCCTAAGGTCATCATGAACGGTCTAATAGGAAACATATGACCTTCTAACTCTATGTCATAACCTTCTATCATCTCAGAAATCCTGGTAGACTTTCCTATGACAGTTTCTACATTAAAGGGCTCACTAATATTCCTACTCCCAATAGGCAACTTAGCACAAAAGGCAGCAGAAATAAAACTCCTACTAGCACCAGAATCAAATAACACAGAGGCAAGAGTATGGTTCACAAGAAACATACCTGATACGACGTCAGGGTCCGCCCTTGCCTCCTCGTGGGTCATTGTGGAAGCTCTGGCACTTGCTTTCGGCCCTTCAGTTCCGACTGTCTTCTTTGCCCTGGAACTCTCCGCCCTTAGCCTCGTGCAATACCTGATCATATGTCCCTCCTCGCCGCAGGTATAACACCTCAACGCCTTACAGTCTCTGGAGATGTGGGCCGGCTTCCCACACTTGAAACACACGTTGAGCCCCAACCTGCACTCACCCGTATGCTCCTTCCCGCACTTGCCATACCTCTTGGGTCCCGAGCTTGATGACCCCACCCTATGGTCATCTATTCTCATCTTCTTGTTGTTCGGGATGAAACCACCACGCCCGAACCGCTTTCCGTTCCAATTCTAGTCACCACCACCAGCTTTCTTCACCTCCACCACCGTCACCTCCCTCTCATCATAGAGCCTCCCGGGCACATCCACTGCCGACCTAAAAGTGCTTGGTCGGGCAACGATCAAGTGCCTACGAATGTCGGTTGGCAATCCCTGGATGTAACAATTGATCTTTCGGGACACCGGCATCACCTAATCCGGTACCAGTCTCGCCATTTCGTTAAATTTGGTGGTGTGCTGCTGGTGGGTCATGGTTCCCGCCTCAAGTTGCAGGAACTCCCTCTCGATCTTATCGAGTTCCCTGTGAGGACAGTATTCCTCAATCACCAATCGCGTTAGCTCTTTCCATCGCATCTTCCTAATGGCGCTGGCACCCTCAACTTAGGCAATGTTGCCCCACCAACACAACGCTGAGTCAATAAAGGAGTGAGTCGTGAACTTCACCTTCTGGTCTTCATGACACTCACTGATTTCCAACACCGCCTCTATCTCCCTTACCCAGCGGTGAGCGACAGCAGCATTGCCATTGCCATCGAAGGTCGAGGGCTTGCACCTTTGGAATGCCCCATAACTGCACCCCTTGGTAGTCACCCCCACTACGTCGTCCTCTTCTTCGTCAGACAATACAGTCTCAGGCTCTGGTCGTTCCTCCTCCCCTCTTCTCACCTTTCCCGTTGATCGCTTCCTATTCTCCTTCTCCTTTCTCTCCTCGCTTCTCACAGCCATGATGACTTCAGTCACCATAGACGGTAAAACTGTCTACATGACCTGGTGCACTTTATCAGCAATCACCTCCCTAGCTGAGGCGTTCAGGCTAGCATTCTCATTTTCCTCGTTTTGGCCATGAACCACAGGGTTCTCATGAGTCGTCTCAGAAGCCTTAGCACTACTCCTAGTCACACGTGGCCGAGCTCTGCCTCTAGAAGCCTTGGAAGATTTTTGTCCAGCCATTCCCTAGATGTTATAAGATTCAAAAATTAACACAGTTATTCAAGGCAACGGCTCAGTTTTTGTCAAGTATAGTAAGTCCCTAATTACAGTGGCCAACTGTGATTAGCCACTTACTTTACTCTTCACACCCCAAGCATTTCCTATCCAGACTACAGCAGTATCTAAATCTACTAGGAACATAAAAGTCAAATAGCACACGCACATAATACTGATTAACTTTAAGAAAAGAGATACCTGATGGCACGTAGCTACTCGGGCTGACATCCCTCTACCTGTCCCATTTTCAGTTTAAGTCTAGGTTTTTGAAAATATTTTACCTAATTCACTTAAACTTTGGCTCTGATACCAACTTGTAAGGCCTCATTTCCGAATACCTCACAGTTGGTCATTCACAACATTAATTACATAAAACGTTACATGTTACAAATTTAAGCAGCAGAATTAATTTAACAAAAGCCATTCATTTCATTATAAACACTGTTGTTAAGCAATACACCATGGTTTAATCAGATTACAAAAGAATTGTTCAATTGCATTACAAAACAACAGTATTATCAAGTACGAATGGATGTCAGTCATGCCCTGCCGAGTAGCTTCACCCACGTGCCATCCTCAGCAGCAATCTACCTGCCAACTTAAAATGCATAAAAGTCAGTGTTGCTGAGTGAGTTCTTGTTTTAAAAGCATTAAAATTCCTTGAATAGTTTTTATATGGAAATACTCTTTTTCATAAGACCTTTCCCTTTTACTTCCATACGTGAGCATGCATCGTACATACAACAAGGTATAACTTTATTTATTCTTTCATTCATTTCGTACTTTTATCATTATCTTTCTTGAGCATTTTGCGACAACAGGGTCGCTCACCTCATTGGCAGTCTCAATGATTGCACTCTGTCCAAGTCTTTTGCGACAATGGGGCCGCTCACCTCATTGTCAATCTCAATGATTGACCCTGTGTGCATCCTTCGGGGTAGCTAACCCATATCACAGTTGAGCTAACGACAATAAGGCTGTGCACCTCCATACATTTGCTTGCAAGACTTTCATTCATTCATTTACGTTCCACTTTTCTTCATCATTAATCCTTCACTTTATTAATGATAATACTTTACGTTACGATCATAAACATACCACGTAAAGTCATACAATAATAATAATATTAATAATAGTAATAATAATAAAGATAACAATAATGATAATAATAATAATAATAAGGAATCATAAAGACAATCATGATTATGCATGGAAATAAGCATTTAACGGCCCTGGTCAAACATTATTCCAAACCCTAATTGTCAGACTCCCATAAAATTCTCGTAATAAATTCTAAGTGTTAGGCGCACGAGCCTTGTTTGGGTGCATGAGCCCTGTTTGGGTGCATTTCAACTATGCAGGCGCATCAGCCCATACTTGGCTGCTTTTAACATTTAGGCGCATGAGAGGTTCAGGCGCATAGACACTATTGGGACGCATGAGCCCCAATACTTAGGCATTTAGTCAGAAATCCTGGGTGCATGAACCACTGTTCAGGCGCATGAACTATACTTAGAATTTTCTAAGGTATTATTTAGGTGCATCGGGTATTATTCAGGTGCATCGAGTCTTAGGCGCATGGGAACGCTTAGGCAATTTAGTTAGTTGGGCGCATGGGCCAATCTTTAGCGCATGAGCAGTCTTAACACACTAACAACATTCATAATTAGTCCCGAACCCTAATGTAGTAGATTCTAGGCTTAGTTCTAACATCCTAAGCATAAAAAACATACACATATCATAATCATAACATCAAATGCACCCAAATCATTCCCACCCATATACACATTCAAAGATACATACGGGCGTGAAACCCAACTTTATAAAAACATACATACATGCATTTCCAGCCCCAAAATCAGTTAAAACATATAAAATAGGGGATCTAGAACTCAACTTGTGCAACTTTGGGTGTGTCTTCCTTTTAAACCCGTATGCAATGAGTTCAAGCACCTAAAAAC
>BJCN01333703.1:745-12688 GCA_018326445.1 Flaveria brownii
AACGACTTTCTTGCATCCATATGACTTCATTTAAGCAGTTCAATATGAATTCACTTATTCTTGCATACTTGTTATGGCGAGCAACCATCGCCAATGACAAAAAACTACACGGCCATCAGCAATCATAGTCAAGAACATACTAAATATCATTTTACAAAAGTTTTCTTATGGAAATGAAGAAAAAATAAGACAATTTAAGAATGTATCTGATCAGTCAAGTGGGAGTTGCAAAAATGATTCCCTAGAGAAGATGCATCGAGAACTCAAGAATATGACACCAAGTCTCTTGTGATAGCTCTTTCCATGAGTTCATGTCTTGGTAAAGGAACAGGTAAATAGATAAAGTAATTAAGAAATTGTTTATTAAAGTGTATAGGAACATGCAAAGTCAAACCACATAAAGTAATTAAGAAATTATTTACTAAGCTGAATCCATATCCCATTATATAACAAGCATGTCCAGTCACATAATAGGCACATATTCCAATTTGATTATTGTTTTTATAATGTTATATCATCAACTTTAAGATAATTTACATGCTAAAAATGCTGTAGATCAAAATGAAATGTTTTGTTGCTTAATAAATTTAACAAATTGTAGGGAATAAGTTAAATGGATAACAAAGCAACCAAGGCGAAGGCTAAGGCAGGCCAAGGAAAGCCAAAATATTTAAAATACTGTATATTAGTAAATGCATTTGATGATCATTATAACAAATTTTTATAAAAAACAAGTGTACACAACAGCAAACTTACTAGTTTAAACCCACTTCCCTGCACAGAACTTCCAATATGGTAAATAAAAACTCATTGCTACACTGCTACCTATGTTGTAAATGGAGATGTCAGGCTATTAGTGGGTTAGTTTATGAAATAAAAAAATTGGAAGAAAAACAATTATTGCTATCTGCATTTCAAATGAAAACGTGATGGTTGAATTAAAAGAGTTAAATCTTGTTAGCAAATTCTGATTTCCGTGACCATGTTCAACAGGCTCCATTGGACTCTATGTGTAGGTTCATGTGAAACAAATACAAGTAGAAACATATTCTAGATAGAAATAACCTGCTTTATATATACCCTTTGCATGATAACTAGGTCATGTAGTGATATGAACATACCCTGAGAAATGGAATATGAAAATGTAGTAGAAGTATCTATAGGATGTAAGTACAAATCTCTATATGCAAATAAACCACAAAACAATAAACAAGATAACAGTCCACGTACCGTGATCAATAATTTTTGTATCAACAAGATAACAGTCCACGTACCGTGATCAATAATTTGTATCATTAGTAAAGATGTGTCAGCTGTCATTTCCTGCAAAATACGTATGGTCAAAGGTTTAGCAAAATGTTACTCCCTAATTACATGCATATGAATTCACTTAAGCAGTCCATAGTGAAAAAATCATCTTGAGGAGTTGTGTGTGTGTTTTGAACAGAAGCAGCTTTTAATAAAATCTGACCTTCCGTTATGAATGTCAAGCACAACTTCAGCAGTCATCATGGGCCTTGCATAATTGTTTTGGCCAGCAACCAATGCCAATGACAAAAAGCTACACGGCCATTAGCAATATTAGTCAAGAACTAAGTATCATGTTACAGAAGCTTTCTATGGAAATGAAGAAGATAAGGAAGAGACGAATCAAGAATGTATCCGATCCGTCTGAGTTCTGCTGCAAAACTGATTCCCTAGAGAAGTTGCATCGAGAACTCAAAGAATATGACACCAACTCACCAAGTCCCTTGTGACAGCTCTCTCCAATCTCCATGTCTTGGAAAGGTTCGGATGGATAGAAAAAGGAACTAGGAAAACTGGTTATTAAACTATATATGAACATGAAGAGTCAAATTACACCATTGTGGACCTTAGGAAAAATTAGCTTAATTCCAAGACCTGCATATTTTGTGTGCAGAAAAGAGAGTTTCTAAAATACAAGTGACTGCCTCTTTGTAATACCTAGGATTTTCTGACACATATCTCCTACAACGCTATCCGGTTCTCGTGTCTTTGCATCACGCTAGTAGAAGGTTTTAACATCATCATCCACATGGGAGAACCTGAAACATAAAACAAGTTTTCTTATTTAGCATCAAAGAGAAGCATTCACAAACAGGGCATGCTTACAGAGACCAGCTTACAACAAATTCAGTCTTGAAGTTCCTCTGAATTGCATTGATCGAGCTTTATCTATACTGTCAATCTAGAAAACAACAATCAAAGCTACTAAGCAGTGCGGAAAAGCAGAGCATTCAACCAAAACCCAGATTTCGCTTCACACACCCATTATGAGTTAAGTTTCATAACTACTGAAATTACCTTTCTTTGAGGCAACTTAAATTGAGGGAATCATTTGAACCCACGTCATGGTTGTATCTTGTAACCTAAAACGAAATAATTCAAGCGAATAAGTGAATAACCAAGAGAGCTACATGACAGTGTACTGGTATCCTTGATTACAGACTGCCAGTTGACATATGCTTATATAAAAGAAAACAACATGCACAACAGATTTCCTATCTGGAGAAACTAAAAGTAAGAGCCTGAGGAGATATCTTTACTTTCTAAATTCTAGAAGCAAAATTATTCCACTCAATCCAATTTAAAACATTTTATAACTCAAAAAGTACACTCAACACCAAACATTTAAAGCATATTAATACAAGGCTATATTTTAGATCACATACTTACATACCAAAAGAGTGAAATAATATCGTAACAGGTAGAAATAAAGTATAAGAAAAAGAGTATGAGTAACTCTACTCATTTAAGATTACTTTTAACTATGGTTTGGAGGGGCGCGCCAGGCCTTAGTGGTAGTGTAAGACCAAGGCGACAAATGAAGAACCCCAGTAGCAAGCTACTGTAATGGGTCTTCCCCCTTAAAAAATAAGATTAATATCGAGTGAGTCGATGACCCACATATCAGATATTAAACTGATAAGAACAGATACTACACTTAATCTTAGCCAAAAGGCCGAGAAAGGTATGCTTTCTCCCTTCACGAACCTCACCTTATATAGGGAGGCTCCTCATCTTTGTTATCTTCACTGAGCCAATGTGGGACTCTCAGTTACTGTTTCACTTAGGTTGTCATTTCTCAAAGTTTATAACAAAACTAGCCCTTAAAGATCATAAAGTAATGCTGATTAACGTCTAATTAACTGCAAAGACCTTAAAATGCCCATTGGTTGATCGACACTTAATCACCCCTCCAAATCCGTTTCTTAAGGCACCATGATGGAACCCTTATTTGCATAACTAATTTCCATCATGACCAGTCAAATTGTTTATATGATCAGTACAACGAAGATAGTTAACATGAACTTCCCGACTCCAGTAACAGAATTTTAACAAAATAAAGTGTTTCAGCACTAAAAAATCAGGATCAAAACCATAGTGAAGGAAATGTTCTAAGCACCATGCACCTTTTTCAGTTAGTGAAATTCTAAAACAAGCATGAAACAAACAGCAAAGATTACCTGGTCCAATCACTACATGTACATACTAAAGTTGAGAGTTGAATTTTTCCATGACAAATAATTGAAAACAATGGAGTTATAGTGGATCATAATGGCCTAACACTAGCTATGGAGGATCCTAATGACAAGATATCAAAGATTCCTAAAAATGCAGAAATATAGTATACTTGCTATAAGCAACTCGAGAATTTTTTATCACCCATATGCATGTTCAAAAACTCAAAACTTCATAAATGAAGATTCTAGTAAGTTATTAAGGCTACATGAGCACGTGCAGGTTATACAACAAAACACCTGCAAATACATCAAACAAATTACCATGTGATCAAAGAAAACAAAGAAGATAGGTTCTGCACCTTCAAAGAAATTAGCATGCCTTTTAAATCGTTGGCATCAGCATGAACCTCAAAAGAAAATTATTTCTTGGTTGATCGGATAGATCACATTTGGTCACATAAAAGATGCCTTGGCATCATTCCAACTTGTTGTAATCAATCATAAATATGGATTGTTCAGCAGTCATCCCATGCCACAAAAAGTTTTATCATTTTCAGTTATCGTGTTCAATCAAATATCAGTAAGTTCATTTCAAGATTGTTATAATCAAATATAAACGGAAAAAAAGGCATAACTAGTGCTTGACTTAGTTCCCGCTTTTGCGCATGGTCAGGGGAGGGTTTACCCTACACTTTATGCTGGAGGCTATTTCCCACAATGTCTTGGGTAAGAAAAACCTTTAAGCTATATGCATTTCAAATGAAAACGTGATGGTTGAATAAAAAGAATTCAATCTTGATAGCAAATTACGATTTTTGTGACCATGTTCAACAGGCTTCATCGGACTCTATGTGCAGGTTCATGTGAAACATATACAAGTAGAAACATATTCTAGATAGAAATAACCTGTGCTTTATATATGCGATTTGTATGTATAACTAGGTCATGTAGTTATATGAACATACCTTGAAAAATGGAATATGAAAAGGTAGTAAAAGAATTTATAGGATGTAAGAACAAATCTCTGTATGCAAATAAACCACAATTCGACAAACAAGATAACAGTCCACGTACCGTGATCAACAATCTTTGTATCATTAGGAATAGATGTGTCAGCTGTCATTTCCTGCAAAGCACTCATGGTCAAAGGTTTAGCAAAATGTTACTCCTTAGTTACATGCATATGAATTCACTTAAGCAGTCCATTATGAAAAAAGCAGCTTGAAGAGTCGTGTGTGCGCGCACGTGTGAGTCTTCTGAACAGAAATAAGCTTTTAATAAAATCTGACCTTCCGTCACGAATATCAAGCGCAGCTTCAGCAGTCATCGTGGGCCTTGCATAATATGTTTTCGCGAGCAACCAAATGGACATTAGCATAGTCAATAACATGCTAAATATCATGTCACGGAAGCTTTCTACGAAAATAAATAGAATTAGGAAGATAGCAGTATACTTAACACAAAACCATTATTAATATTTAGAGCAGTTTAATAAAACTCCATGAAAGAAAAAAAAAATATTTTGGCAACTACAAACAAAATTGATGAAAAAAAATCAAGGGTGACATCTGGTTTAAATAACTATTTTGAACTTACGTTTGGAGGGGTGCGTCAGGCCAAGGCATAGTGCAACACCAAGGCAACGCTCAAAGACCACAATAGCAAACATTTTATAACACAGTTCAAAAGATAACAGTTCACTCAACACCAAACATTTAAAGCAAATTAATACAAGGCTATATTTTAGATCACATACTTACATACCAAAAGAGTGAAATAATCTCTTAACAGGTAGAAACGAAGTATACAAAAAAGGGTATGAGCAACTCTACTCATTTAAGATTAATTTAACTATGGTTTGGAGGGGCGCGCCAGGCCTTGGTGGTAGTGTAAGACCAAGGCGACGCATGAAGAACCCCAGTAGCAAGCTACTGTAATGAGTCTTCCCCCTTAAAAAATAAGATTAATATCAAGTGGGTCGATGACCCACATATCAGATATTAAACTGATAAGAACAGATACTACACTTGATCTTAGCCAAAAGGCCGAGAAAGGTATGCTTTCTCCCTTCACGAACCTCACCTTATATAGGGAGGCTCCTCATCTTTGTTATCTTCACTGAGCCAATGTGGGACTCTCAGTTACTGTTTCACTTAGGTTGTCATTTCTCAAAGTTTATAACAAAACTAGCCCTTAAAGATCATAAAGTAATGCTGATTAACGTCTAATTAACAGCAAAGATCTTAAAATGCCCATCGGTTGATCAACACTTAATCACCCCTCAAAATCCGTTTCTCAAGGCACCTGAAACTTAATGTTTCAAACTAAACATTTTGTTATTGTTTGTGCATTGACTTTCTAACTTTCTAAGAACCCTTACTTGCATAACTAATTCCATCTATGTTTAACTTAAACTGACAACCTGCTCATGATTCTAAATTATATTGGTTGGTTGCATACTCACGTAAATCAAAGGGATTGTAAGAAACTACATCAGGCTCATATTGTCTTCTCTAGGTGTGTTTGTAAGTGTTAGAGAAAACCAAACATGGTACAAGAAAATACAAAGCATACCTGTTTGATTGATATAAACAATTTGTAGAAGCAATTCGTCTCTAGACATGTAAGGAAGACGTGCAGGTTCCGATGAACACACCTGCATGTGAAGCAGTGATATAATCATGTAGGTGCAATAGATACACAAAGTTATTTGATAAGTTTATTCAAGTTCCAGTCATGACTCTATTAAAACAATTTGTAACAGGAATTAATAGCACCTTCTCCAAAAAGTCTGGAAATTCCCCGTATACTTGCCCCGGTTCATCCACATGCGCTTTATTACGAAGAAAACTTTCATCAAGAGAATGGAACATACGCATACAGAAGAAAAACGGGTGGTTAAGGAAGCCACTAACAATGTTCCTAACCTCCTCACAAAAACCATCTTACGCACTTGTCTAGTAACCTTTCTCGTTACTTCTATTCACCTACAAAAATTACAATAAATCAGAAAAGAGTGCAACATAAAGCTAAGTCTAACTTGAAGCATATTTTGATGTCAGGGATCACAACAGTGAAAAAAAGGCAACTAACCAGTTCATATACATAAGCTAAATCAACTAAGATGCATGAATCAACCTGTCACAAGTCAAGAATTGATCAATAGCCTGCCACCAGCTAAAGCAGTGGTATGAAGAAAAAAAAAGGCAACTAATCAGTTCAAGAAATGATTGAGATAAAATGATCAATATTCCACCAAGGAGACCGATACCATCTAGAAAGATGTATAAAACAGAATCCAATAAACATAGATCATTAATGAGACTATATATTTCTCGATAACTACTCCCTTGCAAAATTCTAGTAAACATAATGAGCGAGAAGTTGCATGCCTTTTCAGTCTTTGGCAGCAGTATGAACCTCGAAAGAGGATTATTTCTTGGTTCATCGGAAAGATCAAATTCGGTTACATAAAACATATATCAGCATCACTCATAGGAATAATATAGAATCCACAAGCTCAATGCGATAATGTATATGATCAAGAGCTTAACCTATTATTTGATTAACATGATAAATTTTGATATTACCATCCTGTTGTTTAAACTGAAGTAAGCTGTCTAATGACCTACAGTTAGAGATTGACATGTGATGTGAAAATAGGTAATAAGATTAATGCTGAAAATCCAAATCATATTGATGAACTAGTAAAATGGGCTTCAATTAGGATGAAGTAATGTATGTAAGAGAACAAGCTATAGTATCTTTTACCCATATCAATTAGAGGAAACTCTGCAGTACCGTCTTTCATAATTAGTTAACTCCACTAATCATTACTACATAACAAAAAGAGAAGACTTAGCTTTAGGATAGTGTAAATAATAAAAATCTTATGTAAACTTCAGTTCAATAATGATAACAAACTGAAACTTCATCAAGATAATAGTCTTGATAACTAAATGTAAAATGATAAGGCTTAATCTAAAACGGCTGTATAGTGCGACGATACATACCGTTATGACAGGATTACCGAATACAGATGCTTGTTCACCTAATAAGCTTACCTAAGACCTGCATGCAAAAAGCCATAATAGTGCCAAACAAGTTCAGGCATGGCATATTGTATTATTAAAGCTTAATGCAAAAGAACATGTGTTTTCAAAGATGTTTAATGTTTAAACAACATCATCTTGTCCTTGTGATTTAGATTAATTAGTATTCTTTTATTAATCAGAAAATTAGTTATAAACTTGGAGTAGTGTTGTCCATATGGCAAGGCATTACTGGACCCGTTTGAAAGGCCAATTTAGAGCATCTACAATTACTCCCCTGTTCTCTACAGAACTAGACACAGCAGATGAAATCACAACACATAATCAACAAATAAAACATCAGCACCAATAACGCTCAATTAATCACATAAGAAGCAATTAAGACGTAACAACGCACAAACAATAAATCAAACATCAGCACCAAGAACGCCTAAATAGTACGTATACAGCAGATGACATTACAGATTTACAGCATACGATGGATAAATAAAAAATCAGCACCACGAACGCCTAATCAATCATGATGACTAATAAGCACATAAGAATCAATTAAGAAATCACAACGCACGATCAATAAATCAAGCATCAGCACCAAAAACTCCCATCTAGTATGCATATCAGATGACATACAGCGCACAATCGATAAATCAAACACCATCACCGATAACGCCTAATCAGTTGTAGTAACTAACAAGCAGATAAGAAGCATTTATGGAATCATCAAACAATAACAAGTGAAAAGGAGCTAGGAAGAATTAGGTCACAGAATATGCAAATGCATGTAAGAAACAACCTGATCGGGTGATCGAATGAAGTCATGAAAGTTATTCTGAATCGTAGTAACTACTGAATGTCGTTGATGCACCGATTCTATTTCGTCATGGTGGTGTAGATGATGATTGAAAGGATTTCTGAGGCTAGACGATGTGTGTGTGTGTGTGTGTGTGTGTGTGTGAAAGGTGAAGTTGTGTGTTGGTATGGATTACTGGAGTCGTACCGTTGGGTTTATAGAGGGAAAATAGAGTCGGTAGATTTTGTTTTGTTTTATTTTTGGCAATGATTATGAATCTGCAAAGTTACGCGGGTATCTTGATTTTCTTACATAATATCTTTTCAACTGCAATTTATTTATTTTTTTAAGTAAATTGTCATTTTCGTTCATGTGTTTTGGTGAAAATTGTCACTTTAATCCAATAGTTTCTTTTTTCGCATCTCGGTCCCTGTAGTTTACAAATCTTGTCATATTCATCCAGTCCGTTAACTCCATCCAAAATTTCCGTTAAATGAGGGGTATATTGGTCATTTTACATATATGTTTTTATTTTTCTTTTTTTTAACCTGATTTAATATATACTCTTAAAATACATTGTTATTTTAGTCCCTGTGGTTTGAGTGTATTTGCTAATTTAGTCCAAAAATAACCACCACACCACTACCCGTCACAAGAACCACCGAACCATCGCCACCACCCCATCACAAAGCCACCAACACCACACCAGAGCGCCCACCACCACCACGCACATCGGATCATCGCTACCATGTAAACCCTAAAAACCGACAATCAATATTGGACTTGTAACATACCACTTCGAAAATGCATATCAAACCCTACTAATACCTCTACAATACTCGTTTTCAAGGGTTCCATATACGTTTTCGAAGGAGTTTGTTATAAGTTTGAGATTAACGGTTGGTTTCTAGGGTCCACATGGTGGTGGTGATGTAGTGTGTGATGGTGGAGATCTAATGTGTGGTGGTGGAGACCTAATGTGTGATGGTTGTGCCCGTCTAGTGTGGTGTTGGTGGTTTTATGATAGGGTAGTGGTGATGATTTGGTGGTTCCGATGGAGTGGTGGTGGTTTTGCGGCGTGGTGGTGGTGTAGTGTGTAAATACGAGGTCCAACTCTGGATGGTTCCGGTCTTGTTGAACTTCGATCCACCGATGCTTTCTGAAGCTTCACACCTACGCACAATGACAACACCAGTTAAGGCTTTCCAGGGGGAAATATCCCTGGAACGACCCTCACGCGTGAGAGTAAGTATTGGTTGAATGGAAATATGTGATAGGGAGAATTAAGAGGGAGCTTTTGTGTGTATTCTTTTGTGAGGATCTCGATCCTCTTTACCTGGTATTTATAGTGTTTGACTGCTATAATCGTGTGCTGATTTACAGGGATTATTCCCCGACAAATCCATTACCTTTTATGTTCTCCGACCGTTACTGAATTATCGGTTATGATTGGGTGATTCCGATGTAATTAAATGCGGGGCACGTGTCCAGCTGGCTTACCCGTTCCGCCCGCATGAGCCGGGCTTTCGGGTTCGGGTACCCGGTCTTGTGTGGGTTATTTGTACTCTACGTCTACATGGTGGTTCCATCACGGGTGGTCGTGATATGGTGTTTGTTGCCAAGGTGGTGGGATTTTTGGACTAAATTGGCAAACATGTCCAAACCACAGGGACTAAAATAACAATTTATTTAAAGGGGATATGTTAAATGGGGTTTAAAAAATAGAAAAATAAAACATATATGTAAAATGACCAATATACCCTTCATTTAACGGAGAATGTTGGATGGAGTTAACGAACTGGATGAATATGACAAGATTTGTAAACCACAGGGACCCGGATGCGAAAAAATAAACTATTGGATGAAAGTGTCAATTTTCACCAAACCACAGGGACGAAAATGACAATTTACTCTATTTTTTAAATGATGGATCTTGTTCGACCGTTTAAATAATAATAAAAACTAAATTATTAACTATTTTATGTAATCACATAAGTAATAATACTATTATAATATAGAGTAAATTACAAATTGTGTACTTTATTAATACACAAAATTACGTGCTATGTCCTTTAGTTTTAATAATTACATACAATGTCATTTTTTTTAAAATATGTGCACACATATTGTCCTTTACACTAACTTTCAGTTAAATATACAGTTAACTCAGTTATGTATCTTTCATATGAGGTGCAATTTTATCATTTTCTTTTCACATATAATATATTAAAAAAATAAAAAAAATAATTTTTAATATGAAAAATAAAATTAAAAGGTATCAGACCATTAGGTAAGTCAGTGAACCCGCGTTCCTCTTACGTCCAATACCATTAAATCCATCATCCCTCTCTATTTGATAGCCCAATACCGGTTATCTTCACCGTCTACAACATCTCACACACCATTAAAATCCTTTGAACTCGAACAAACAACGATTGCAAGATTCAAATCCAAGAGTTATTGGTTTTGACGATTAGTTGAATGAATACACACCAAGAGTTATTGGTTTCACCGACTTACCTAATGGTCCGATATCTTTTAATTTTCTTTTTTCATTTAAAGTTTTTTTATAATTTTTTTAATATATTAAACGTGAAAAAATTGATTAAAATACCCTCATGTGAAGGACACGTAACTGAGTTAACTATACATTTAAATGATAGTTAGTGTAAAAGACAATATGTGTGCAAATCTTTTAATAAAAGGACATCGTATGTAATTATTAAAACTAAAGTACATAACATGCAATTTCATATATTAATAAAGGACACAATTTGTAATTAACTTTATAATATATATTATTTTCTTATGTCGGTGATTATATGGAACTATTGTAATTTCATAATTTGGTCACTAAAGTTTGGATGATTTACAAATGTTCTTCAAAAAGGTACAAGATATATAACATTGAGTACAAGAGGTGTAGCCTCTTCATCATCTTTTGCCATAGCTCCTTCACTCTCATTGAAAGGGAAGATGACGATGAAGCAATGGTGCTCAAGGTAGGCGGCTCGGCTAGGGGTGGCGGAAGGAATCGATCATAGTTTTGAGCTTTCAATGTGAATCGGAAGACGAAAAGGGTCACAGATCCATTGGCGTTGCTGACTCATTCTCAGGATCCGATGAGGGTTTTGCTTGAGAAGATGCAGGTGGTAGATCGAAAGGGTTTTTTCAAGAAATTTATTGGATATTTAGTTGTGGTTCGCATCAGAGGTGGTTATCCGACTCTTCCTCCGTAGAAATTCGTTTTTCAAATTGCTTAGAAGGGTTTCTTTAGCTAAAGCAAGATTGTTTATCTTCACATCTCAAATTATGGTATTCATCTTTCATTAATGAATATAATTCATAAGAGGTGTTTGTTAGAATGAATGTTCTTTGGAATGGTTTAATGCTTTTAGTCTTGGGTTTGCTATTTCTTTTTATTAGGATGTGACACTCAAATAAGACACTTAAGATGATCATAACAGAACTTGAGAACCTAATGAACAGGTTTGGTTCCGAACCCAACACTATCATGACAGGAATGGTTTGTAGTACTTCATTATAGCATAAAGATCATGGTTTTGAGATTGTTTTTAACATCTTTAGTTTTATGTTTGATTCATATTAACTTTAG
>BJCN01333707.1:0-14013 GCA_018326445.1 Flaveria brownii
AACCTAATTGATCAAACTAGAGGCTGAGATCTTGTCAAGGAAGTTTTCACTTGTCTTCTTTTTCACTTTGGAGCTTCCGAAAGGAAGAGATTTTCCTTCCGAAACTATCTTATTCTTCTTCTTTTTCTCAGAAGTATTCTTCTTGATCATGTGGATAGTACTTTTAGGATTGTAGATGCAATCCTTGGCAAGATAAGAAGTACTATCACACATGATGCAATCAACTGTCTTCATTATGAGAGTCTTCTTTTGAGTCGAAGGCCGAGTTTGATCACTTTCCATTTCCATATTCATCTTCTCAGATGATGCAGCAAGTTTCTTAGGGTGAGGCTTACTCTTAGAACTGGATGGTTCAGACTGTGTAGCAGTGGTACACAACTGATCAGCCTTTTTTTCTTCACAGGGATGAGTTGGACAAGAACTACAACTCCTGGTAGTAGAGTCCATAGTTAGGTCTTTACTCTTCACCACTTCAAATCCTACAGAGACAAAGAGTTGTTTCTGCTTGGAGTTAAAAGTGGCCTTGATCTCTTGAGCCTTCTTTGATCTTCTCTTTGCTGCTCTGATCAAGTTCTTCCTCTTGGACTTTGTCATCCCTGATTCTTTCCTTTCCTCAGGAGAATAGTGACCCTTCTTAGGATGATCTTCTTCACTCATCTTAGATCCAACCTTCATTATCTCCTCTTCATCCTCTTCTTGAGTGGGGTCTATGAGGGGAAGCTCATCTTGACAAGTTTCACACCTTAGAGATCTTATGGATAGTAGAGTGTGTGGATGAGCTATCTCAGTAGATCCCAATCCCTGCTTATTCTAATAAAAATCTTTTGCATGCAAGGATGAGGATATAATGTTCTTGAAGATCTCTTCTTTAAGAACACAAATTTTCTACCCTAGCATTGCTGGTCACAAGCTCAACGTGGCATTCAGTTAACTTAGTGATGAGACCTTTGATTTGAGTTCTGTAGTTGGTATGTTCATTCTTAAGAGTTGAAATGGTTTTCTCTAGATCTTCTATTTTAAGTTTATAATCATTTTCATCTCTTTTAGAATCAGCTTTTAAAATGTTTAAGGACTCAAGGTCAGGTCTCATCTCCAAGTTATAGGACCTATAACTGTTAACATTAGAAATGCATTCAGGGGCACAAATATGTTCTAATACCTTGGCTTCTTCATGATCAGCCATCAGTGCTTGGTTTGGAGATGTATCTTCAACCTGGAAACTGCAATCAAATCCTCCTTCTTTAACAACAACTGTAGCTTGCTGCTTGGTCTTCTGAGTATGTGGATCTCCTTCAGTGTAGTTTGGTCTGGGTTGTGCTTGACCACCATTTGTTCTTGGTGCCTTGCACTCCCAAGCAAAGTATCCTATTTGGTTATAGTTGTAACATTTCACATTGCTTTTGTCCAGCCTAAACTTTCACTGGTTGTATTGCTAGGAAATTTCTTGCCTGTCCTCTTGTAGAATTTATTGGCTTTATGAGTGAAAAGAGTTATCTGCTAGACTATCTCCATATACTCCAGATTATCTGGATGGATACAGTCCAAGTCTTCAAGAGTGAAGAGGAAGTTGCCACTGCTTTCATCAGTAGACACAAAGTCTTGAGAGGAGCTTGTCTCTTGGATTGGGCTTCCTTGGATGTAGCTCTCCCTTGGTGTCTTCGGGAAGGTGATGAAAGGACCCTTTTATGTGTTTTTAGGGTAGCATATGAGATGATGTTGTGGTTCTCTGCAATCCCTTTCAACCACATGAAGAGTTGAACTCTGTTGATTGCTGGAGTTACCAAATGGATTTTGCATGTTCATATCCATTTGGTATCCTGTGAGGATACCATACAACTCAGTGAGAGTGAGGGTGTTAAGGTTTTTAGTCCTCTTAATGACCACACAATAGTGTGTCCATTGTCTGGGAAGAGATGACATGAACTTCCTCATAATGTCCCTATTCCCAAGAGTTACTCCAACATCCATTAGAGTATTCCCAATCTCAACATACCTAAAGTATTGTTGAGTCATGGTTTCAACTATCTTGAAGGTGAAGTTCTCAAATTGATGCTTCAAGAGGTCTTTCTTGTTCTCTTTTGCTTTGTTAGACCCCTCATACATGAGCTTTAGTGCATCCCATTATTGCTTAGTAGTTTTGCACTTCTTAAAGCCTCTGTAGATAGAGTTTGGAAGAGTAGTTTGGTGGGTGGTCATAGCTTTCTGATATACATCAATCTTCTTCAGTCTTCTTCAGAGTAGTCAGCCATTTCCTTTGGTAACATGCCACCACCACCACCAGCGGAAGAGGTGCATGGTACATAAGGTCCCGAGACAACACATCCTCACATCCTTCTGTCTTGAGACTTGATGAAGCCTTCTATTTTTTGGAACCAAGTATCAAAGTTATCAGGAGTGATCAGTGGAGACTTTGTCATAATACCGGTTTCCATATAAGCCTTTATGAGAGCTGCCATTTGAGATGTTAAGTTTTATGTGAAACTGAAGGGATTTAAGATGGTGAGATGTTACAATCAAGAGCCTAAAATGCTCTGATACCAATTGCATGACCGGGTAAGGGTGGTCAATACAATCAGTTTCACAATGAGAAGAAAGTTAGAACACTTAACAAATCAAATAAAGAACCGGGTTTAAGTAGATGATACTAAGAACAAAAGTAAGTATGAGATAGAACAAAGAACAAGAACGAGAAAAGTATGGTTTTTAAAAATAATGTATATTGCTCTCAAGTTCTATTACAAGTGTTACAAAGCATAAAGATAAATACAAGAACCTGAGATACTTTATACTACATCCTACAACCGGCCATACTTGGAAAACCAGTTGGAACATTGAAAGACAACAAAATCAATGTATAGTCAAAAGGCAGATTGCCTTTTGACCTGTGACTATGACATGCCTGACATCCTAATATATATTTCGAAAAGGATAAACGGTACAAGAGTAGAAAGTTACAGACCAATGACCATAATCTACAGTTGACCAAAGCATGGACCTTTTACCGACTTATCAAAGTTGATGAGTCTTTAGAATGGCAGCGGAAAGTTGTTCAACTGTTTGTCAAAAGGTGATCAAAGAAAGCATGTCTTCTTTGTCTTCGGAAGAAATCAGTATGCGACCTTTTGGCTTTGGAAAACTTTGTCTTTGAAGCTTCGGAAGACTTAATCTTTGGCTTCGGAAGATTTTATACTTAGATTATTTCCATTTAGTTGCGTAAAACTTCCAAAGTAACTCGACTCTGTACTTCATGCATGCATGTTGGGAGCTGTTTGGTTTCTTTAGTTGCATCAGCCTTTAAATGTAAACCTTACGGTAATCACGTTCACCTTATAAATAAGCCAGGAAGTACTTGCTAATTTCTTAGAATCATCTAGAAACCTGAACATCACCTCCACGATGATTCCTTACCTTTAAACTTGCTACAATGAGGATTTCACAAACTTAGGTGGTATAATACTAGCTTTAGGGAGGGGTATAATGATACTAAAAAGGCTTATAGATGATTTATAAGTAAAAGAAAACATTTTAACATTCAAAATTTGCCTCAGCAAGTGAAGGTCTTTATAAGTTGTTCGCCAACACCATCGTGGAGTACCAAGGGTCCTTGTCGCAGTCCACAACCGATCGACTCCATGCAGCTGAGTCATGCAAAAACTAATCAAAACTTGCCACATGCCATTATGCATTTCATCAAATGCCTAATCACATGGACGCATCATTCTATAATGACACACATCATTCTCTTATCCTTGTTGCCATGCCACATGGCAATCCTACCAGGATTTTCTTTCAAGTCGACTACTGCCCACCCTAAATTTTTTTATTAATTTTTATTTTTAAATCTGAAGTTTTCTGATTTATTATTATATGCACAAAATTTAACGAGGTTTTACATCCCCCACACCATGAATTAAAACTCGTCCTCGAGTTTTATGCAAATAGGTGAAGGTACTTGTTTTTCATATCATATTCAACTTCCAAATGTATTCGAGACCTCATTAGGAGATCCACCTAACTTTTACAATGTTATATCTTTTTAATTTCTTGATCTAACAAACTTCGATTTTCATTAATTGTTTGACAAATTTTAACTTTTCATTAAGGTTCTACATCTTTTCAAGGCATAGTCATATTTTTGTTGGCCCAACACATAAAAAACTTAATAAGCGACATGTACAATTCGTTTAATGATTTCAAAGGGTCCAACAAACTGATAAATTAGTTATCCTTTCATTTTGAATCAAGCTATGCCTTTCCATGATATTACTTTCAATAATACTTCATCCCCAATTGCAAATTCTAACCGTTTCCTTATTATTAGAATAACTAGTTTGTTTATCTCTTTCCATTTTAATATATCTTGAATCTATAAGGATTTGTTAGTTGCTTCTTGTATAATCTAAGAACCTACTAATTAACTTTCTTCTATTTCAGATGTGTTCTACACTTACTATCATATAAGGCTTCAATTAACACCGCCTGAATACTCAAGTGATAACTATTATTATATGAAAATTCCATGAGAGTTAGGTGATCATCCTAAATTGTGATATATGTCATCAAAACAGGTTCTTTGAATTTGACTTTGATCCTGGGTTTTGACTTTGACTTAAATGCGGGCTTTGACTTAGAAGTTGACTTAACGTTAAGTTGGATTATGCTTAGAACTTTAGACACATGTAGACATGTTAAGTACTTGAATTGCAGGTTTTGGGCCTATAATATACTAACGAGCCTTAGATATGGTGACAGTGGGCGTTCATTAGAATAGACATAGCACGATGGTTCATGCTCAGATTTAGACTAAGGACTTAGAAAACGTTAAACAAAATAAATATAATTTATGCTAAAACACAATAAAATCCGATCACCAATATACTTTACCTAAAGTCAACTAGATAGAATTAAGATGGTAAAAAATGGAATCTAAATAATAAATATATCGTATAATAGAGAAAGATGGTATGGGCTAAGGGCTCGGGGTCTTTCCCCTTGCATCTTTCTTGGTTGAAAATGAAAGGAGGAGGGGTGCGGGAACCACTTGTTTTTCTTCCATTCTTCCAAAGCTTCTTTTCCAAGTTTCTCTCTAGAAATCCTAGCCACCACATCTCTCTTCTTCTATTGTTATAACGCCCCGAAATTTCCAAAGCAAACCATTTAATAATAATGGGCTTTGTAAGGGTTAATTAATATAAATAGGGAAGAAAGGTGGGTTATGGACTAAATTAACCCTAATGGGTTAGTTTGATGGGTTTAAAGGCCTTTAATCAGCCCTTATACATGCATGACCAGACACCACCCTCCTCATTTGCAACCCTAGCCTCCAAAATTCTAGAGAGAGAAAGTAGAGAGAAAAATTGAGAGAGAAAGTAGAGAGAGAAAGTGAAGAAAAATCAAGGATTGGTGTTCTATTGTTAATGGGATTGAAGGTCTGCAAGTTGGAGCTTCAAATCACAAGAAAGGAGCAACAAATCAAGGTAAGAATCGTCCTCCACACATCCCTTTATAACAGATTCGGATTTCTAGGGTTTGGGGTTCAAAAGTTTCAAAGAATCACATAAAGGTCACATTTTTACGTATGAAAACGTGTAAAAAGGTTTGATATAGTTTGATGATAAACCAAGGATTTAGACGTGAAAAGTTAAGATTTGGGGTGAAAAACGGGCTAGTTCGTCATTTTTATGCGTTCAGCGAAACTGTGAGCCCGATCAGCGAAACTGTGGACTCACCCAGCAAAACTAAGAGAATAGTTTCACTGGTAATTTCGCTAGTGCCCAGGTTGACCAGTAGAACTTGCGAACTTAGGAAATCCAATGAAAGTTGGGCGCACCTGGCAGCAAAACTGCCGTGCGAAACTGCTGGGCAAAGCTAGCAGCGAAACTGCTAGAGAAACTACAGTGAAACTGCCAGCGAAACTGGCAGCGAAATTGCATAGAAATGACCCATTTTTGTGTTAACTATTATGCAGACCATGTGACCCGATCATAGGCTAAGTAACTTAGACGCAAGGTTACTTAATGACCAGGTGAGTTCTAGATCCCCTTATTTACAAGCTTTTCCATGTTTTTGAGGCTATTATGCATAGTAAACCTAAGGTTTTCAAGGCGAAGATTTGAAGAGGTTTTTAACAAGAAAATCAATTTTCCTATAACAAAATGTGTTATATAAAGTCCTTAAAATAAAAATTTTGCGCCAGTCAGGGGCGTTGCCCCTTGGACCCCACTAGGGGTTGCCGCCCCTAGAACCCCGCTATCAGGGGCTGCCGCCCTCGAACCCCCGCTGTCCCGTAGAAGGTTGGTTATATGGTTTATCTCTCATTGTTGATGAAATGTGAATGCATAGACTAGGAGTTTATGTCTTATCATGTGTAAAGTATACGTAAAACTAAAGATGTAAGTGAAACTTAAAGAAATGTTATTGGGCCCATAATGTGTACCTTGATAAAGTAAAGCCTTGCAAGCAATTGATAAAGGAGGGTTGCATCTGTTGTGCCCTCACCCTGATAAAGTAAATGCTCGAACAGGCAGGTCAGTAAGGCCATGAATTGGCATGACAATAATGGCATGTTTGGGTACGACAGTAAGGCCTGAATTGGCATGTTGATAAAGTCTTATGTTTATCATAGGCACGGATTGTAACTGGGAATTGACGGGTAAAGAAAAGTAATAGTTAATAATTAAACGAAAGTTTTAATGACAATGCATTGATAAAGCGATAATCTGTGTATACTAATGTTCTGGTAGATGACGATTACTTTCGAATGATAAAGCTAATATATCTTACAAAAGTTATTCAATGATCTAAACCTAGAATTCACTCAACGAAGCTGACTTTTTATGCATATTAGTCTGACAGGAGAGCTATAGAGCTTAGAGGGATGGGAGCATAGATCTAAAGCATCTTGGAAACCGAAGACTGGCATCCCTGAATTGGTGGATTGTTAAATTCTCCTTTTTAAAACTTGTTTTATGTACTTAAGACAATGTTAATGTCGTGATGGATTGAAGCTTAATATATTTTTCCGCTGTAATGTTTATTTAAATGAATGTTTTAAGTCTATGTTATTGTTGTGAATGACCAACTGTAAGGCTTCCTGGGATCATGGCCTTACAATTGTTCATCATCATCATCGATCACCAACCCCATCATCATCATCATCATTGATTTTTAGACTTGTTCAAGTGATCAATATTGTATTTTGATTACTCTCTAGTCATCTAAGCATTTTGCTAAGTTGCTCAGTTTGTTTTGGTGATTTGGCTATTCGTATGCTCTTGTTCTTGATCTTCTTCATCTTCATCATCAAAATCATCATCTAATAATTACTTTTTCTTGGTATTATGGATTGGAATGTGAAGCATTGGGCATTTTGGGACTTGGGTCATCACGAATTGATAAATCCTAGTGTATTGATTCTTCCTTTGTAGTCACTCCCTTGATTGTAATCCGTAGTTTGCTGGTTCTTATGGATAATTTGGGAAAAATTTTCATAAAAATTATCAAATTAATGTTAGTGGAACAATTAAACATGATTAGGTGTGAAAAGGAATTGGATTTATATGTTAATCGACTAGAAACACAAACCAGAAGATTCAAATCATAACTAATTGATTTGGAACTAAACTCTATCATAAACTAATGGTCTAATTCAGTTGATAGGTCAAATTGTTCATGGAATAAAGGTTCGTATAGGTCTTGGGTCAATATTGGTCACAATTATGGTTTTGCTATGCAACGGACAAGGATTAGATTTTGGACAACTTGCTGCTAGAAAAATAAGTTGTTTTGTACATGTTATACATTGGTCATATAGAGTCCAAATTCCTTAAACTTTATGTCAAAAAATAATTTTTGAGAGTCCTCTAACTAACCCAAATGGTCTCACATCAATTTGATATCGTTTTGTCCTCAAAACGCAATAGATAACAGTGAAGGTCAAAGCTTATAAATTCAGGCATAATGTTGGTTTGTGTTCGTAAGGTCATATATCCCTCATACTTTGTTTAATTGAGGTAATTCTTTTTCTGGAAGTTAGTTAAGCTCTTATCTTTCAAACGATTCCTAATGTGTAATGTTTTGTTATCGTTTTGACCTCCAAGTAGCCTACGCAAGATCAATACACGATCAGCTATACAAGCTGAAATTTTTTATAAAATTTAAATGTTTAGATTTGGGGATAATTAATTAAAATGGATTCTATATGGTTAAGAATAAGGTCATGTAAGTTTAATTAATCATTAAGCTTGGGTTAATGCACATACAATACGAGACAAAAATAACAAAAATACACGATGAGGACTTAGAAACTTTAATAAATCAGGATTGGAAAACATAAGGACTTTGGATTCAGAATAATAAAAGAACAATGTTTCCATTAAAACAAGTACATGCTTGGACATTAAGGACTCAACTACAAGGCTTAAACCTAATTAGGTCTTCTCGACCTTTAGTACTTTTATTTTGTTTTGTTATCTATAGTTACTTGATATATTTGTTGTGCACTTTGGATTATGTTATCATTGAGGTGAGTTTCACGTCTCCCTCCAATAAATTTTACTTGGGGGAAAAACATTCTTAAAGTTTTTGGATTGTATCGTGTTAAATTTGATTTTGACTTGGATTGGAATGGCGTGTGCCATTTGAGTCATAGGATCGAATCTAGATTATTTTCATGGGTATTTATGCTTATTTTGAACTTGAATTGGACTGTTGTGGAGAGGAATTGTTAGTAACAATGGGTTGACACCTCACCCTTGTTGTCGGTATGCTATCTAATACTAACGTAGACGGTGTGTGCCCTTGGGTGAATATAATCTGGTTATTCGAACTTGGACTGGTATGGGCTTACATCGGTTTCTATAACTTCTATGTTCTCATACACATATTTTGTTCATGATTTACATAGCAACGTATTTTATACTCGTAAAACTATGCATTTACCAATGTATATTAACTTTTTAGAGCATGTCGTTTCAAGTAATAATGCTTAAGTACTTGGATAGTGGACCTTAAACGAGACCGTTTCTGCGAGCGCAATAAACATTTTGGGCTATTTGTATTTTGGTTTTGGATTATGTTTACTAGTTTGGATTGCACGATGGTTTGGAATTGTAATTTGTTTGGATTTGTGTTAATTGGTACTTGGTCGTTCTAGTTTGGAACTTTTGGATCATTTATTCATTATGGAATGAAGTTATGGGATTGATTGTTCTTGACACTTGTTCTTTTGTGTCGGCTGACGTCATGATCTATTGACGGAAAATCCCTTTAGAGATTCTCTTGGAACTCCCATGTGTTATGAAGATCCCGTCCATTGCATCCTCATATTTTCACTACCAACGGGGGTGTGACACAACCACTGCCCAAGTCTATCACGCAATATCTTAAAAAATCTTCTAGAGTCTAGATAGTTCTTTCACTTTGCCCATCGGTTTATGGATGATAAGTTGTACTAAGATTTCTAGAAACTCTAGCAATATCGAGAAATAAAATGGTTGTCTCTATCTATACAATAGATACTGACACACCGTGTAAAGACACAATTTCATTCACTGCCAATATATACATACTAAAAGTTTCTTTCATCAATAAGAAATGAGAAGACTTAATTGATAAGCCAAATCCTGTCATTCTTTCCAATTATCTTAGGAAGCTTAGTAATAAAAAAATTATGGTTATCATTTCAAATAGAATGCTTATGATGTTCTACTTTTATTTATGAAAAAGTAAGAAACTTTGGAACATACATCGTTGTATCTTTCTTCATGCCAATCCACTAGCGGTTACCTTTTAGGTTCTTAAATTATCATACTTGTTGGAGTTAATTGGAAGAGTGTTGGAGATGTTTGTTATGTGGTACTATGATCCACAATCCATGATAGTATGTCAAGGTCGGATAACATACGTGTTTTTGAACCCATGAGATTGTTGAAGTTCAAACCAGAGGATTTGGAAGTGCCGTCAAGAACCACATCAAGTACTTGGACGATCATGAAGCCAATTCCAAAGCATTTCTACATGTAGTGACACACAACACATCACTTTTGTCACAACTCAATTAAAGGAACAGAGAGAAGACCAAACAATGAAAAGTTTATAAGGAGATTGTCGATTGTAGATATTTTGTACTTAAGCTTTTGATTGTGTTTTTTGTTGTAATCTAATGTATTTGTCTAAGTCTTCTTTGTTGCAATCGAAAGGAAACTTTCCACTGGATGCTTCAATCGAAAGTGTACTCATCAATTGAAAGTATGTTTCAAGCTAAACATAGTATATTGAATTATAACTTTCGATTGATCAATAGCGTTCACCATAAATATCAATAGTTACATTTTTGTAGTATGTGTAATGTTTTCTTTGTAACAACATTTTTAGTAAATAAAAAGTGCATTTCAAATTATATCGTATGACTAGTTCTCTATTGATTATCATTATTGTGTTCTACATGTTTATTCAAAACACTGATTCCGCCTTTGTATTGTTGGTTATCGATTTGGTATTGTAAAGAGATCCTTGACAAAAGACCTACACATAACCTAAATGAAAAAACAAATAGGAAGTGGTTGTCCGGGGTATGATAGAAACCAAAAGAGGTTTCATCAATTGTGTATATAAGAACATTGCCAACGTTCATGAGAGAATTAGGGTTGAGCAACACCCTGATAATGTGTTATACACAAACGGGAAAGGAGAGACTAAAGGGAATCTGGTTCCTTATTCTTCATCTAAATACAAAACTGATATTGAGTTGTAAATAGAGAAAAAAAATCATATATAATTTCGGTTAATAATGATTATTCTAGTAATGCTAATAGTATATCCTATCCAACCCATTTTTTCTTTATACTTAGTTTATATAGGCTTTGAGTGGTACAACCTTCTAATTACGAGTGCTTAAGGGATCTTGTTTGAATTTAACGTCCGATTAGTCACAAACCAAATGTACATGACATGAACCTGTTTAACTCTGTACTTTAGTATTTTAATATTTTCATTTTTGTACTAAAATTATAAATGTGTGTAATCAAGTTTAATTTGTAATGCTTGAAATTAATTCCCTTTTTGATTTCTAAATTTTGATACTAAAAAAAACTAATCACAACATGAAACCCTATTCAAGAAAAGAAATGGATTAAACGGGTCTACTTGTAAACCTCGGTTGACTAGAACCTAACCATGTAACTAAATTTCTTATTTCTAAATATGTTCTGTCAGAAATTCATACCACTATTTTTTACCTTTGATGCGAAACACTTTGATATTCCAAACGTACAATTGAATTTGAATACAAATATTGATATGAATCAATGGTGGTATGAATTTAATTTCTATGCAAACTAAATTGCGTATTAGAAAATTCACATCACATTCCTTATACTCAATTTTTATAATCTATGCTACTATATAATACATACTAAAAGAATAAGATGATCATTTCACTCAAAGTGTAAGATACTTATACAACAATTTAAGCATAGAGTACAAGTGATTTATGCTATAGTCCACTTTTGCCCCCATTTAATTAATTTCTTCTAATTATTGTATTATTTAATACACATTATTAATACACTATTTAAATGATATTATTTAATTCACTTCATTAAATTTTATTTTATTTGAGTAATATAAATTGGCATTTAAACTTATAGTTACTAATCATATTTTTATAACTAAATACTATTTAAATTAAATATTATTTTATTTAAATATTTATATAGATACTACTATATAATACATCTCCTTGGATACAGATGTAACTTTGCCAAGCATAAAAGTTTTGAAGCAACATACACAAAGTAGTGCAAGTCATTTAAAAGCAGTATAATAGGGAATTTATTAAGATTTTAAGACACTTTAGTGATGTTAGGAATATAAGACTGGTGCAACTAAAACAACACTTAGAATAATTCTTGGTACAACCGACAAAGACTTCCGAAGGCAAAGCTACACTTCCGAAGGCAAAAGTTGCACTTCCGAAGATTAAAGTTAAAAGAACTTCCAAAGAGGAATCATGTCTTCCGAAGACATAGTCATCTCTCTTTCGAGGATCAACGCTTAGAAGATTTCAAGACAATGTCTTCCGAAGCATAAAGTCTTGAAAATCAGCACAAGTCTCGGAAGAAGTAGACTCTTCCGAAGTATAAGTGGCTTCAGAAGAACTTGTTCTTCCGAAGACAGTTAACCTTCAGAAGAACCTACTATGAACCAGCGGATATTAGTATGGTCCTTCTGATAAGCCGCTGCAACCTCTAAGATACTGTATGGTGTTTTCCCCCGCCCATGTAGTTGATCATACTTTATTCACTGTTCATCATTTATAAGTTGGATAGTTGGTAACCAAAAAGGTAAGTCATGGACATGTCATGACTACCTTATCTAGGATAGTATTTTATCTTAGATACCTTACTTCTAACAATTTAGTATTTGTTTAGTAGTAAGTTTCCAGCTGGTAATCTTTTTTATAACTGGCTGTAGATAGTAGTATATATATTTCTTATTGTAAACTCAGTTAATATGCTCGTAAGAGTCTGGTAACTTTGAGTTGAGAAGAAATATATACAAGTATCTTGAAAATTATTTCTTGTGTCTTGCTTACTTAGTATATTATTATCAACTCTTAAAGGGTTCTTCATCATCATTAGAGTGTGAATTTGTGAGTTTAAGAGAGAACATTTGTGTTGATTGATCAAAATCGATCCTGCAAGTGACAATATGTTAAATTTATCCATTAAATTTTTATATAACTTTATATTTTTGCCCTTGTTCTTTCATATATTTAATATAAACATTATGAATACATTATTTAATAATAGATGTTTTAATTCACTTCATTAAATTTTCTTTTATTTATAATACTATAAATTAACATTTATATTTATTAGTAATTATTTTTTATAACTAAATACTATTTAAAGTAATTATTATTTTATTTAAATATTTAAGTATATAACTTATATATATCTTCATATTTATAATAACGATAATACTTATATTTTTCTATGGACGTATTGTGAGTTTAATAATTTTAATATTTATCTATATATTTTATTATAAAAGTGAAAGGATGATAAAATGATAATTTTACATATGGATTAAGACACACATATAAAAAGTCATGGTTAAATATAAAAAAGTAACCAATTTATTCCATTGTTGCCTTAACAATTAAGCATAACATATGATTATTATAATACAAATGTTAGCATATACACGTCGCCAAACAAAACCGTAATTTACTTTCAATGTCGTTCGTTCATTGCGATTGAGCACTAATCACTCTTCCTCTTTCCATTGTCTGTTGTTAACAACTAAATAACAATCAAGATAATAATTTGTGGTGACAATTTATCCATTAACTTTCTCTGGTATATACAAATCACCATCGTAAGTTGCCTCCAATGATCATAAAACTCTAACCTTCATTCATAACACAACCTCCATTCATAAAACAATCCCCCCTTAAAATCTAAGTAATAAGTTATTTTAGAACACAAATATCACCCATGTTTTCACTAATCTTGTTAGGATAATATAGTTGTGTTATAGACTTTTATAATATACGTAATTTTTTTTTCAACTTTTTCAATATTTATATTTTTATTTTTTTAGTTTACATCATAATGTACTGAGGCGATACTGACCAAAATCGAATTCCCAAAAAAACACGCAACAGCTGTACCGCCGTAACGCACGGGCATTTCTACTAGTTCTATTAAAATATGATTACTTTTTTTCTATTTGTCAATTAAATAATATTTTTATATGTTATCATTACTTTTTTCTTTCATCCACTCGCAATCACTTAATAATATTAAAAAATTTATAAAGATTAAATAATGTATTATTAAATATGCAGATAAACAATAATAAATTTGTAAAACCTTGAAATCTCCCAAGAAATAATCAAAACACGATCTCAATCATGTGAATGCGGAATGTAAACATGATTGGCATGAAAGAAGAATCGAATTGATCAAAAATGCTTGATATATTGAATCAAAATAACCTATTACA
>BJCN01333711.1:0-18893 GCA_018326445.1 Flaveria brownii
TTAGGTCATATTTTGAAAAGGGAACCATAAGGATCTTGCAAAGATTGAGGTGATAAAAAATTGGTCGGTTCCCAAGACATCTAGTAAGAAATGACAATATCTTTGACTGGTAGGATATTATTAGCGTTCATTGAAGGATTTTTTCTAAGATCACTCAACCGCTCACTGCTTTGACCCATGAAGGTACAACATGTAAATGGGAAGAGAGTCAAGAAGCAACTTTTCAGCTGCTAAAATAAAAAATTTGTAGTGCACCAATAGGTCATGACTTCGCGTGTTACTGTGATGCTTCTATCCAAAGGACTCGGTTGTGTTTTATTACAACTTGACAAAGTGATAGCCTATGCTTCGAGACAACTGAAACAACAAGAAAAGAACTACACCACCCATAATTTATAACTAGGTGCAGTAATCTTTTCCATGAAGATTTGGAGACATTACTTGTATGGTACCAGATGCACTATTTACACTGATCACTAGAGTCTTCATCATATCGACGAGTGCGAGCTTTACAACGTATGATCAACACTCAATTTCCTGAACAAATCAAGTAAGCTTAGACGGAAGCACTGAAAGCATAAACATTAAATCTAAATCCTTACACAGGATGGACAAGCACTTTAAAGTCAAAGCTGATGGGATTCGTTATTTCATGGATAGGCTTTTGGCATCCTTATACGGAAACCTAAGAAACTTGGTTATGAGTGAGGCAAACAAGTATACGTATACTATTCATCTGAGTTCTAATAAGATGTATCATGATCTGAAGGTGCACTATTGGTGGCCTAATATAAAAGCAGATGTAGCTAGATATGTGAACAAGTGTTTAACATGCTCTAAGGTGAAAGTTGAGTACTAGAAGCCATCTAGGTTACTGTAACAACCTGAGATTCCTTTTTGGAAGTGGGAGCAGATTTCTATGGATTTTACTACTAAGTTACCCAGGACTCCTAGTCGTTATGACATAATATAGGTGATCTGAAGTAACTGACTAAGTCTGCTCATTTCCTTGCAACCAAAGAATCAAACAAGATTGATAAGCTAACTAGGATTTACTTGAAGGAAGTAGTTTCTAGACATGGTGTACCAATTTTGATTATTTTGAATCATGACACTCGCTTTACATCCTATTTCTGGAAATTGTTGCAAATATCTTCTGGTACGAGTCTAGATATGAGCACTGCCTATCATCTGTAGACTGATGGGCAAAGCGAGCGTACTATTCAAACATTGGAAGACAGGTTAGGAGCTTGTGTGATTGATTTTGGGAACAATTGGGAAGTTCATCTATCATTGGTGAAGTTTTCTTACAACAATAGCTATCACACTACCATGAGGGCAACATCGTTTGAGGACGATGCAACCAAAGAGCTCTTATCATGCATATATGAAGTACAAGGAAAGTTACTTTGAAACATTTGATACAATTCAGTGAAATTCACTAGTTGCCAAATCTTTCAAAACCCAAAGGTGAATTCTTCCGAAGCCAAAGATGAAGTCTTCCGAAGCTTCAAGACAAAGTGTTTCGAAGCGAAGAGATTGATTTTTTCCAAAGATAGAGAAGATAGGCTTTCTCTGACATGTTTTGACAAAAGCTTAACCATTTTTCGCTGTCACCTTTGAATACTCACTAACTTATAAAAGTTGGTGAAAAGCACATACTTTTATCAACTGTAGATTAAGGTCTTAGAGTCTGTAACTTTCTACCTTTGTACTTTTATCATTTTTATTTTAAATAATGATGTGAGCTATGGCATGTCATAGTCACTAGTCAAACGACAATCTTCCTTTTGGTTTTAGATTGATATTGATGTCTAGATTAGTGTTTCCAGCTAGCCTTCAAAGTATGGCTGACTGTAGGATGTAGTATAAAGTATCTCAAGTACTTGTCATTAGAACTAACCTTTGTAATACTTGTAATAGAACTTGAGAGCAATATACAACATTCTTGAAAACCAAATACTTATGTTCTTGTTCTATTATTTACTTTTGTTCTTTGTTTCACTTTAAGTTGGTTCCCTATTTGATTTGTTAAGTTTTAAGTGTTCTAAGTCTCTCCAATCTTGTGAAACTATTGCATTGACCCCCTTCACTAGTCATGCAATTGATATTAGAGCATTTTTGTCTCTTGATTGTAAGATCTCACCATATTTAATCTCATCAGTTTCACAAAACACTTACAAGCTCAAACGGTTGCTCTCACTAAAGCTGATATAGAAACCGTTACCATGATAAAATGTCCACTGATCACTCCTGATGACTTTGATACTAAGTGCCAACGTATGGAAGGGTTCATCAAGTCTCAAGATAGTAGGATGTAGAGATCCGTTATCGAAGGACCTCACATCCTAAGAACCTTTTCAGCCACTGCTTAAGGTGGGATGATTCCTAAGATAATGGATGACTACTCTAAGGAAGAATGGAAGAAGATTGACAAAGATCAGAAGGCCATGACCGCTCTCCAAACTGCTATTCCAAAACTCTATATATACAGAGGCTTCAATAAATGCAAAACTGCTAAGCAGCTCTAGGATGTACTTAAGCTTATGTATGAGGGGTCTGATGAAGCGAAAGAAAACAAGAAGGACCTTTGAAGCATGTAAGGTTTATATTTAACGGCTAATGTAACCAAAGCAACCAAAGAGCTTCCAGCATGCATGCATGAAGTATAGAGTAGAGTTACTTCGTAAGTTTTACATAACTCAGAGAAAATATTCTAAGTGTAAAATCTTTCGAAGCTAAAGACCACATCTTTCGAAGCCAAAGATGAAGTCTTTCAAAGCTTTAAATACAAAGTCTTCCGAAGTCAACAGACTGAAGACTGATTTCTTCCGAAGACAGATAAGACATGCTTTCTCTGATCACCTTTTGACATAAAGCTTAACAACTTTCCGCTACCACTCTGAAGAGTCACCAACTTATATGAGTTGGTGAAAAGGTCCATTCTTTTTTAACTATATATTATGGTCATTGTTCTGTAATTTTCTACTTTGTACATATTATCCTTTTTGTAATAGATTAGGATATGAGCTATGGCATGTCATAGTCACAAGTCAAAAGGCAATATGTCTTTTGACTATATGTTGATCATGTTGTCACACCCCAACCTTAATGGCAGAAACATCGAGATGTGAGGGTTAAGATTGTTCATGCCACAAAACGCTATTTACAAAGTGTAAGTTTTATTAATATCCAAGATTCATGACATTCAATAAAGGAATAACATAAGTTACAAAACATAGGAAATTCCAACGTCAAATGATAGGAAAAGTATTTTTATTTTAATCTAGGTCCAAGCCCTAGTTGTGATCAAGTATTCCAGACCACTTAGGCGGTAACAAGTCCTGAAAATGTTAAAAATAAAAGGTCGACATAAAGTTGGTGAGTTTTCCATAGTTTTCATACATAAATATATAAAAGATGGCAATCCATGTCATAGGTTAGTGAATAAAGTAATTAGGGATGTATGAACAAATGTAACAATCAAACCTTGACAATTTACAAGATTACAAGATTATATGATTAGCGAAGTGTACTTGGATTAACCAAGTAGGCTTGTCAGGCCTATAGATCTATGACGTCGCCAGGCTAGCAATAGTTAATGATTGTACATATAATAGTCATAGAATGGTAATTACTAAAGTTCAACTAACCATGACAAATAATATGAATTGCCCAAGTGTTTACAAGGTTCAATCAAGTTTACAAGTACAATGAATATAAGGTTAACATGTTTCACCCAAAGTGTGAAAATATAAAAAAGGGGTATGGAAAAGTCACATGGATTACAAGGGTGACAAATAAGAAGGTCTTGCATAAATAATATCGAGGATTCGTTAAAGTTCAACCTAAATATATGTCACGTTAAGTTAATCATGATAATTATGGTGTTAATGGTACAATGGAAATCATGGTTTAAATGTATGTCACGTTAAGTTTGTAAAGATATTTTATAAAAATAACGAATTTATTAAATTGAAATTATTGTGAGTTAAAGGAGATTAATTTCATTATGAATTAAGATTAATAATAAATTATATATTGCAACAATTTTTATAATTTTTAATATAAAAGAATAAAAATTTATTACTTGAATTCCTAAGGAAATTAAAAAAAAATTATTCGGTTTTTGATTAAAAATGATTTTTATGTGGTTATTATTTCACTTTTTAAGAAAAATAAATTAAAAGAAAATGATTTTTATTGATTTCTAAATAGAAAATATTTTTATTTAATTATTTTGAACATTAAAATAATTTTTGTAAATTTTTAAATGTGGAAATAACTCCAAAAATAATGTGCGGGGACTAAAGTTCGAACCCGGGTCCCTTGTCCCACCTGCCCACGCTCAAACCACTGGTCTAAGGCCTGGTTTGTGTTAGATTTCAGGTCCGAACTTATTAATTTCCGTTTTTTCTAGAAACCCCAATTTCAATCCAAGAACCCTAGAAACTGAAATCGGCCAATTGAACATCAATTCGATGTCGATACATAAATTAACCATGGGGCTTTGATTCCCCATGGTTAGTCGAGTATGTACTCATGCTCAATTACCTGAATACGATGTAGGATAGATTGATATAGATTCAAACACTATCGCGGCTGTGGTGACTTCGGTTCAAAGAGTTTGAGTTGATTATAACCAAATCCCTTGCAACAGCAGTTTCTAGTGTTGTATAAGATTTAAAACCCTCTGTCAATTTCAGGTTAAAGTGTGTGAATGATGTTGTTCGACTGGGCGGCAGAGTTATCAAGTTCGAGAGTGTGTTCTCAGTGACTAAATCGATTTCAAGTGAAATTAGAGGTATTTTTCGTTTAGAAATGCCCTTGGCATGATTAATCCTCATTTAATTGTACTTGAATGTGCCTGTTCGAGCCATTGAGACTCGTGGTTGAAATAGCTTTGGTTTCGGTTGATAATGGTGAAACCGACATATAAAATTCGAATTTATTACTTGGTGGGGTTCGAAATTGACGAAATGATTGTAAGGGGGTTTTAATTCGGTTAAATTCCGTGTATTTTGATCGATTGGCAATGGCCAGAGCTCCGACGGAGCTCGACCGGAGTTTGGCTGGGAAAACGGGGGGGGGGGGGTCGGTTTGAGTTTTATGGAAATTTCACTTTGGTCCCTGAGGTTTTAAGTTTACCCTTTTAAATCCAAAGTCGAACTTAAACATTTTTAAAGAATTTCAGTTTAGTCCCTGTAGTTTTAAATTTGTTATTTTATGTACAAAATTTATTATTTGTAAGTTTTAAAAATGTTAAACCATTTTGTTTTTATTAAATTTCAAGATTTAACACCTTTTAAGATTATTTACTATTGTTAGTACTTTTTATATTATTGTTATTCTCTTTGTTACCATTATTAATTTTAATATTTTCTTTTATGCTTATTATTATTTTTACTATTATATTATTATTATTATTATTATCATTATTAATAATATTATTATTGTTATGGCTATCATTAATTAAACTATTACGATTTTAAGAAATTACAAATATGTCTTCGTATTTACATTAAATACAAAACCCTTATAAGAGATAACGAGGTTTCATAACGTTTACAAAAAATACGAGAGGTCACACTTGTTGTCTAGATTAGTGTTTCTAGTTGACTTTCAAAGTATTGCTGCTGTAAGATGTAGTATAAAGTATCTCAAGTTCTGGTATTTATTTTTATGCTTTGTAACACTTGTAATAAAACTTGAGAGCAATATACAACATTCTTGAAAACTATACTTATCTTGTGCTTTATCCTATCTCATTACTTGTGTTCCTAGTATCATTTACCTATACCTAGTTCCTTATTTGATCTGTTAAGTGTTCTAACACTCTTCTCATTATAAAACTGATTGTATTGACCATCCCTTACATGATTCTACAATTGGTATCAGAGCTTTTTAGGCTCTTAATTGTAAGATCTCACCGTCTTAAATCCCTATGGTTTTAAATAACTTAACAACTCAAATGCCAACTCTCACAAAGGCTGATATGCAAGCTGGTACTATGACAAAGTCTCCACTGATCACTATTGTCGACTTTGATACTTAGTGCCAAAGATTGGAAGGTTTCACCAAGTCCCAAGACAGGAGGATGTGGGGATCTGTTGTCTGTTGACCTCATGTACCATGCACCTCTTCAGCTGCTGCTGGAGGTGGCATGATACCAAAGGAAGTGGCTGGCTACTTTGAAGAAGACTGGAAGAAGATTGATGTAGATCTGAAAGCCATGACCGCCCTCCAAACTACTCTTCCAAACTCTATCTACCGAGTCTTCAAGAAGTATATAACTACTAAGCAACTATGGGATGCACTGAAGCTGATGTATGAAGGGTCTAATGAAGCTAAAGAGAACAAGAAAGATCTTTTGAAGTAGCAGTTTGAGAACTTCACCTTCAAAGTAGGTAAAACCATGACTCAACAATACTTTACATGTGTTGAGATTGTGAATGCTCTAATGAATATTGGAGTAATTATTGAAAATAGGGACATTGTGAGGAACTTATGTCCTCTCTTCCAAGACAATGGACACACTATTGTGTGGTCATTAAGATGGCTGAAAACCTGAAGACCCTGACTCTTACTGAGTCGTATAGTATCCTCAGTGGATACCAGATGGAGATGAACATGCAAAGTCCATCTTGCAACTCTAACAATCAGCAGAGTTCTACCCTTCATATGGTTGAAAAGGATTGCCGATAACCATAACATCATCTCATCGACTACCCTGACAACTCATAAAAGGGTCCTTTCATCACCTTTCAGGAGACACCAAGGGAGAGCTACATCCAAGGAAGACCATTCCAAGAGATAAGCTATTCTCAAGCCTTTGTGTCTACTGATGAAAGCAATGGGAACTTTCTCTTCACCCTTCAACACTTAGATTGCATCCATCCAGATGATCTTGAGTACATGGAGATAGTCCAACAGATGGCTCTTCTCACTCACAGAGCCAAGAAGTTCTATAAGAGGACAGGGAGAAAGTTTCCTAGCAACGAAACCAGTGGAAAGTTTTAGGCTGGACAAAAACAACGTGAAGTGTTACAACTGTAACCAAATGGGACACTTTGCTAGCAAGTGAAAGGCATCAAGAACAAATGGTGGCCGAGCACAACACAGACCAAACTACACTAATCGAGCTCCACACAATGAGAAGCCCAAGCAGCAAGCTACAGTTGCTATTATAGAAGGAGGCTTTGATTGAAGTTTTCAGGTTGAAGACGCATCTCCAAACTAAGCACTAATCGCTGATCATGAAGAAGCCAAGGTTTTGGAACATCTTTGTACCGTAGAATGCATTGCTAAAGTTAACAGATGCATGTCTTATAACTTAGAGATGAGATCTGATCTTAAGACGTTTGACATTTTAAAAGCTGATTTTAAAAGAGCTGAAAATGCTTATAAACTTAAAATAGAAGAGCTAGAGAAAACCACTTCAACTCAAGCATGAACACACCAACTACAGGAATTAAATCAAAGATCTCATCACTAAGTTAACTAAATGTTAGGCTGAGCTTATAATCAGGAAAGTCAGGATAGAAAAATGTATTCTTGAAGAAGAGACCTTCAAGAACATTATATCCTCATCCTCGGATGCAAAAGTGTATTATCAGAACAAGCAGGGACTAAGATCTACTGAGATAGCTCCTCCACACACTTTACTAACTCTAAGATCTCTAAGGTGTGGAACTTGTCAAGATGAGCTTCCCCTCATAGACCCCATTCAAGAAGAGGATGAAAAAGAGATAATGAAGGATGGATCTAAGATGAGTGAAGAAGATCATCCTAAGAAGGGTCACTATTCTACTAAGGAGAGAAAAGAACCAGGGATGACAAAGTCCAAAGAGGAAAAACTTGATCAGAGCCGCTAAGAGAAAGTCAAAGAAGGCTCAAGGGATCAAGGCCACTTTCAACTCCAAGTAGAAACGAGTCTTTATCTCTACAGGATCTGAAGTGGTAAATGGTCGAGATATGACTATGGACTCTAGTACCAGGAGTTCAAGTTCATGCCCAACTCATCACTGTGAAGAAAAAAAGGCTGATCAACTATCTACCACTGCTACATAGCCTGAACAATCCAGCTCCAAGAGCAAGCTTCACCCTACAAAGCTTGCTGCATCATTTGAGAAGATGAAGATGGAAATGGATAGTGATCAAGCTTAGCCTTCTACTCAAGGGAAATCTCTCAAAAGGAAGCCATTTGATTGTATCATGTGTGGTAGTACTTCTCATCTTGCTAAGGATAGCATCTACAATCCCAAAAGTACTATCTACATGACCAAGAATAAGATTTTTGGGAAGAAGAAGAAGAAAGCTTCAGAAGGAAAATAAATTCCTTTTGAAAGCTCCAAATTTGAAAAGAAGACAAGTGAAAACATGACTTTTGAAGAAAATTTGGTCTTGGAAGAATGGAATGCTTCTGAAGCAACAAATCTTGCTGCGACGAAGGCAAGAACTTCCGAAGGTATAGTCTCCAAAACTTCCAAAGTTGTTAAAACTTCCGAAGTGTTGAAGGTCAAGTCTAATCTTCCAAAGATGGTGTGGAAGATAAAGGAAGACCATGTTACTGAAAATTCTTCATTAACAACAACAAATGATGCTCAAAGTCTGAACATAGGATCAATCATTGTTGCATTGTCTTCAGTTCACTTTGACAAGCCCAAAACCAATAAGACTTAGGTTTCTAAAGGTAAACTTTGTCAAGGAGCTTGGGTGCAATTTACTGAGTGTATCCCAATTTCATGATCAGAGACACAACATACTCTTCACTGAGCATGAGTGCATTGTTCTGAAGCCCGGGTTGGTCATTCCTCAAGAGTATATACTGATTAGAGCCCCAGGAAAGGGAACATGTACAAGATAGAATTGCAAGAAACATCTCCCACATGAGAAGTTTCTTGCTTTCTATCTAAAGCAAATAGTGACGAGTCTTTCCTTTGGTACAAAAGAATGTTCCATGTAAACTTTAAAATTATAAACAAATTAACTAAGAAAGATTTGGTAACTAAAATGCCAAAGAAATAGTATACAAGTGATAATCACTGTGTTGCATGCCTGAAAGGGAAGCAACACAAGCTGCTCACAAGCCAAAGGAAAAAAACTCCATCACTACTCCCCTACACTTATTACACAAGGATCTCTTTGGCCCCGCAAGTGAAATGAGTCTAGGAAGGACCTCATATTGTTTGGTGATCACATATGATTTCATAAGATTCACTTGGGTCTTCTTTCTTAGATCTAAAGATGAGACTCCTAAGATCTTGAAGAACTTCATTCTGAAAATTGAGAATCAATGTGATCACAAGGTCAAGACCATAATATGTGATCAAGGAATTGAATTCAAAAGCCAAATTCTTAACACATTTTGTGATAAAAGGTTATTAGAAGACAATGTAGTGCTCCCAGGACTCCTCAGTAAAATGGTGTTGCTGAGATGAGAAACAAGGCACTTACTAAAGCTACAAGAACCATGTTGTCTGACTCTAAACTACCCATCACCTTCTGCGCAGAGGCAGTCAACACTTCCTGCTATGTGAAGAACAAAGTTTTAGTAGTTAGGACTCATGGTAAGACTCCTTATGCTTTGTGGCACAAAAGGAGACCTTTTATTGGTTTCCTCAGATCATTTGGATATCCTTGCACCATCTTGAATACCAAAGATCAGGTAGCCAAATTTGCTAAGAAATCAGATGATGGACACCTCATTGGATACTCTTCCCAAGCTAAGGCTTATAGAGTATACAATCTTAGAACTAGATTAATTGAAGAGTCAGCCAATGTGCCCTTGAATGAGCACACTCCCATTGTGAAAGGCTTTGGTGTCGATTGGATGTTTGATCTTGATTTAGTTACAAACTTTTTTAACATATCTTGTGAGAATATTTTAGGATCTACAGGTAACTTATCAACAAGAGATCATGATCCAAGATTTGAGCTAAGAAGACCTAGCACGTATACTACTTCAGCTCCAATGGTAACTAACCCCGTAGATGGAGTTCCTATCAATACAACCATGACGGATTCAGTTGATACATCTGAGGTGCCTATAATTCCAGCTCAAAGGAATAGAACTCAAATTAAGGAGCTTTAAATGTAGGAGGAAATGGTGGCTGTGATAGTGATCAAGAATTTCTTGATGATGATAACCACTCCATAGAAGGAAACATCAATGATGTCACACACTCATTGGATCAAGATTTTCTTGATACGTGTGTTGATGTGGTGGGTGACACTCCATTACAAGATCCAAACACCATAAATTTGGATTTGTTCAATCAATTTGTTGTAATTCCTTAACTCAGTATCCACAAGTCACATCCCACCTCTAACATCATTGGAGATGTTGACACAGGGGTAAGAACAAGAGGACAAACTCATGACAAAATTTTTTGTCTATAAGCCAAAGAAAGTTGATGAGTCTTTGAAGGACGGTAGTTGGATTGAAGCAATGCAGGACGAGCTGCTTCAAATTAAAAGGCAAAAGGTTTGGAACCTATGTTCTCTTCCTTAAGGGAAGAACACCATAGGTGCCAAATAGGTGTTTACAAATAAGAAAAATGATAGAGTATTTGTCATTAAGAACAAGGCTCAACTAGTTGTCCAAGAATGTACATAAGAAGATGGAATTGACTACACAGATTTCTTTGCTCTGGTGGCAAGACTTGAATCTTTTAGGATATTCCTTTCTTTTGCTGCATCCAAGGATTTCAATGTCTACCAACTTGATGTCAAGTGTGCTTTTCTATATGGGGCGATTGATGAGGAGGTGTATGTTAAACAACCACCTATCTTTGCAGACCTACATCATTCTGATTATGTCTACAAGCTTGATAAAGCTCTTTATGGGTTGCACCAAGCTCCAAGGAAGTGGTGTGAGACACTATCTTAGTATCTCTATCAATATCTGTACAAGAGAGGTACTATAGAAGGAACACTCTTCATCAAAGGAATAAGGAATGATTTGATGCTAATTCAAGTTTATGTAGATGACATTATCTTTAGAACACCTAATCTAGAGCTCTGTAATAACTTTGAGAAGCTAATGAAGAATATATTTGAAATAAGTGTCATTAGGGAACTCAATTTCTTTTTAGGAATTCAAGTGAAGCAAGTTGACAATGGCATCTTCATAAGTCAGTCAAAGTATGTAAAAGACATACTTACAAGATTCAACATGACTGAATGTAAGGTTACAAAGACACCCATAGAAAGAAACCACTCCCTTGGACCTGATCTTTAGGGGGAATGTGTGGATGAAGATCTCTATAGAGCTATGATTCGGTCTCTTATGTACCTCACAACATGCAGGCCTGATATCATGTTTTCTACATGTATTTGTGTAAGATATCAAGCCATGCCCAGGATGTCACACCTAGTTACTGTCAAGAGGATTCTTAGATATCTCAAAGGTGCTCCTAAACTAGGCCTTTGGTATCCAAAGAATTCCGACTTAAATTTGTATGGCTATATAGATAGTGACTATGGTGGATGCAATATAACTGTAAAGTCTACCTCTGGGGGATGTCAATTCCTTGGTGGAAGAATCATCTCATGGCAATGCAAGAAACAATCCTGTGTGCCTGCATCAACTACTGAAGCTGAAGACCTATCATTTCTGCTAGCTGCTATGCTCAAGTGCTTTGGATTTAGAATCAGATGCTAGATTATAGATTTAACTTCAAGGAGACTTTAATCCATATAGACAACAACAATGCTATCTCTATTATAGAGAATCCTGTACAACACTCAAGGACAAAACACATCAATATCAAGTATCATTTGATTAGAGATAATTTAAAAAAGGATTACCAGTCAAAGTTAACACAAATTAATAATACGATGATCTGTTCACAAAGGCTTTTGATGAACAAAGATAAAAATATCTTCTATCACCTATTAGGATTATTAACTTTGAGTAGATTTTCTTAAACGTAACTCAAAATTATTTCTAAAATATATGTGTTCTAAGTTATCAATATTATCACCTACATAAGCCCAGTTTACTTTGCAAGAAACCTTTTCAAATGATATTTCTTAGAACTTTCAAACTTTTAGACATAGTTTTCCTCGGAAGACATTAAGTTGTCTTCTAAAGAATATTATGTCTTCAAAACAAATAACTACTTATAGTAAATTTACATTTATATGAAATTTTGATATATCTTCCGAAGCTTAAATATGCTTCTAAGTACTTATATGTTTTTAAAGAACAATTTTCTTCCAAAAGCAATTAAGCCTTGGAAGATTTATTATCTTATGAATAAAACTTCCTAGTTTTAATCTCTTCCGAAACCAAATATGCCTCAGAAGTTAAAATACTTTAAGAATTTCCTTCCGAAGCAAAATTTCCATAAAGTTCAGGAATATCTTCCGAAGTCATATTGGCTTCGGAAGTTTTTAAAAAACTTCCAAAGACATATTACCTTCAGAATATTTTCTGATACCAACTTGTAAGGCCCCGTTCCTGGTGACCTCACAGTTGGACAATCATCGTATTATTATATAAAACGATACACATCTCATAAGATTAAGCAGCGGAATTACATTAAAAACCATTCATTTCATTGATAATTACTGTTGTTAAGCAATATAACATTGTTTAAGTTACAAAAGCATCTATTAACTGCATTACAAAACAACAATAATATTATGCATGAATGGATGCCAGTCTTGCCCTGTCGAGTAGCTTCACCCTCATGCCATCCTCAACAAAATTACCTGCCAAATGAAAATGCATAAAAGTCAGCGTTGCTGAGTGAGTTCTAGCTTTAAAGTGTTGAAATACTTATACAGTTTATATATGAAAATACTCTTTTTCAATAAAATACTTTCTTCACTTTCGTACGCGAGCATTCGTCATATATACAACAAGGTATAACCTTATTCATCATTCATTGTCGCACGTATTCGTTCGTTTCATACTTTATCATTATCTTCCACTGTTTCCAGATCCTATCATAACTTTACCCCCATCATTGGGCACACAACCACCTCATTCCCGGCACACAACCGCCTCATTCTCGGGGTAAAGTGACAAGGATCCCGTTTCGTACTATGGATCAGTCACCAAGACTGATCCCCCTATGTGTGAACCCTTATAGGTTAGCCAAAATAGCACGCTATATTACATACAGTTGAGCTAGCAACTCTCAATGAGTTGTGAACCTCCTTTCATTTTTCTTGCAAAACTTTTCCTTCATTCATTCTTTATGTTACACTGTCATTTTCATTAATCTTTCATTTCATTATGATAATACTTTACGTATACGAGCATAAACACACCACGTAAAGTCATATGATAAGATATAATATGGAACATAAAAACAAACCATAAACATACATAAAATAAGCAAATATAAGCCTCAAGTCAAACTAGGGTCAAACCCTAAAATTCTGATTTTTTCAAAATTTCAGAAAATTTTCTATGTGTTCTAGGTGCATGAGAACTATGCAGGCGCATGAGCCCTGCTTAGGCACATCAACATTATTCGGGCGCATGAACTCTACACTTAAATGTTTTCAGCCTAACTTTTGGGTGCATGAACTGTTTAGGCACATGGGCATATACTTAGGCGCCTGAGGAAAGTTTGGGCGCATGGGCACTATTAGGGCACATGAGCGCAACACTTAGGCGTCTGGGCAATATGTCTGGGTGCATGAACTACTGTTCAGGTGCATGAGCCTACTTGGTCTTTCTAAGGAAATATTCTTAGGCGCATGAGGTACTCTTCAGGCGCATGACTAACACTTAGGCGCCTGAGCAGATTATTTGGGCGCATGAAGTTTACTTGGTCATTCCAAGTCAATATTCTAGGCACATAAGCCCTATTTGGGTGCATGACCACCTATTTAACATGTTTCTAAGTTATTTTCAGTCCCCAAACATGATCCTAATGTGTTCTTGACTTATATTTACCATACTAAGCATCAACTTATCATAAACATCCATAAAATACTAACATACATACACAAGTACATACGGGTAACACACATAATAATTATAAAAACATTTCACATGCATTTTTAGCCCCAAAGATGTTTAAAAACATATAAAAACCAGGGTCTAGAACTCACCTTGATTGCTTCCAAACACCAGTCCTTCAAATTTGAGAAATCTTGATTTTTTCTAACACCTAGACACCAAGAACACAAGAACCCGAACATATATAAACACACAAGAAGATGTAAAACTTGGTCTCATGGTCGAAGACCAAACAAAACCGAACTAATTATGCAAGAATTACTTACCTAGGCCAAGATTAGCTGCTTTCTCTCTCTAGAACCGAAAAACTCTGCTTCTTTTTCTTCTTCTTCTCTTTTGGTCAACAAAAACAGATGTGATAAGTTGATATGGGCGGCCATACTCCATGTATATTAAAATATTTGACTTTTGTACTTTTTACACTTTAGCCCCTCCTCTTTATTCCATTTCCTTTTCTTTCTAGATACCTTTTTTCTTTTCTTTTGACAAAATTTCCAGGTGTTACACAAGAAAACTACCTTTTTGGGCGTGTTTTTCAAAGGTAGTACCAACATCCGGATTTCAAAGTTTATCCTTTTGCATTAAATTTGTCTCAAATCCATTTCATATATATATACACTCAACGGTTACCCCTCTTTCACTTTCCTCTTCATTTGCAAAAAAATCTGTAACCTAAATTCACCCACAAACCGCGGTTGTCTTACCTTTCTTCACCACAAAACTACTCGCAAATGGCCAAACTTAATCGTAGAAACCAACCAGATTTTTCCATGCATTTACATGGGAAACACAATCAGGTTGCTCTATTAAAATAAAAGAAAGATCCTGGTTTCTTTGAGATTTGTTGATTTTTGACTTTATCCAACTACTTCACCTCCCTTACCATAGATCTTCCACTTTATGAAGATCAACTCTTGGGAGTTTTGGTGGACCTGTCAAGAGGTCACTATGGATGGGGAGAAGGTATTGTCTGCCATAGTGTAGGGGAGGACGATCTTTATCACTCTAGCATTTATTAACACTTATCTTAGGATAGATGATATAAAAGGTGACTTTATCCTTCCCCAAGTATGTTGTCAACAAGTCCTTCAGTTAGATGGGCGATAAAGGTGATTATTGAGTAAGAACCTTTAAAAAAAATGATCTCCTCCTAGTTGAAGTACCTCCTCCATGTGCTCATCCATTATCTATCTAACAAGCATGGAGGTCGGGACCAAATTCTAGAGGACCTTTCCTACATAGTCCATAGGATGGTTTAGGGGGTCAAGTTCAGGTACTCTCACTTTGTCTATACCAATTTACTTTCTAACTTAGACTCCTTAGAATATTACATGTTTCCTATATAAGTCTAGCACATTCTTAACTGTGAACTGGGCTCACAGTTAACGGAGTAGGTAATATTCTAAAAATGGGACAGATGAATTCTGTCATCTTCAAAACTATGAGAAAAGCCTACTGTGGGCTTCTCAGGGGTAGAAATAGCCCTTGTTGCAAAAATGTTAGAGCTCATTGCTCAAGGTGACAACCTAGCAGCACTAACTACGGTTGAACCCACACCTTTTACTTCTCAACCAACCAAACAGTAAATAGACCCATGCACAAGCTACTTAGCTTGGGCAGGCCCCCATATCCTCACCCATGCAAGAAGGAAGTGGACACTGAGCTCCTACTTCCCCTGATGAGGAAACCACTCCCATCTCTTCAAGGATCATTGCTGAGGTTCCTCATGCTCAGGATGATGAGCTCACAACCCTAACAGCCTTAAGCCTTCACTTAGAGTCTCAAAACTCTAGTGAATAACCTTTAGCAAAAAGTTACCATTCCAAGCCTCTAGACCTCAACCAACTTATACCCAACCAAGATTTCTATGATGACGAAGAAATGAGATTCAGTGAGTACCATGAGTCTGTCTTCTCCAACCCTGCTCAAGGAGAGATGAGTACTCCTAAATCACCCATATCTAGCTGACATCATCCACCCACTATTAAGGTGGATCTCCCTTAACAAGATCAGTAGGTCCATATGGAAGAGGCTCTCACGTCAGTAAGTGACTACATCTTTAAGACCTCAACCATGGCAACCCAGCTCCTTGACACTTCAACTAAAGCTGTCATGGTGCAGGGGAAATCTAGCAGCCAAAAACATAGTGCTGGTGATGAGGAATACTTTGGTCCTATTCTCTCACCCCTCATGATTTTTCTGATGAAGAGGAGGGGAGTCTAAAACTAAAGGTTTAAAAACTAACCAAAACTTGCACCTATTTATTCTTTAAGGTTAGTCACCTGGAATCTCAGGTTACTACCTTAGAAAGGAGGGTTAATGACTAGCAACTTGAGATTACTTGATCTCAAGGGTAAGATAGCTGAGATACCACATAAAATTACTAAACTAGGTCCATAAGAATATGTGGATGTGGTGGACTTAACCTCTAGCTGACCTATGCATGAAGGTGATGCTACCAAAAAGGGGGAGATTAGCAATCACAGAACCTGGGAGTTCTTCTCAGGGTATGGACATTGAGGATTCACCATCCTCACTTGTAATTGTCCATACTCAGCAAGCTCCTCAAGTGCACATTAATATGGACTCACACATACAAATTTTGTTTGAGGAGGGTATCCTAACTGCTTTGTCTACCCCACCATATGCTGCTGAGAATAAAATACTAGGGTAAAGGTATGATGATGACAGGAGAGCCCTGACACTGCATAGACTTTAGGTGCAATAAAAGGTCTTCAATTTTAGACCCTAAAGTAATATGACAGTCTTCCTCTAGTCCACATGTCACTTACCAATCCCAGTCAAAACAGGAAAGCTGACAGACTGGCTGAGAGGATTCAATATAGGATTGCGGAAGAGTTCTAACATAGAAGAAGAGAAAGGCTAATAGGCATTATCATTGGCCAACTGGATGTTGAGGTGGATAAGATTAGCTTCAAAGGGGAAACCTTGACTGAAGGCGTAGTGATATACCCTGTGAACCTTGTTACAGGAACTACTTTAACATCCTCTACCCTTAATGAGGCACCAGCTAGTGAAGGTGCCTCATAACCTCTCTCTGGCTAGAGCTTAAGTGGTGAACCAAGCAATAAAGGCCGAAGCTCTCTACACCGTGAGTTACGAAGGCTAGTGAGTGACAAAGGAAACGGAAACTGACTCCTAAGGAGATTAAGGAGGAGAGAGAGAGAGAGGAAGGGGAAGCTAAGGGGAGAGAGTTCAAATGGGTCTCCAAACTTCATGGAAGCTGCAATTAGGGTTTCCCCCAGGCCAAACACTCAAGATGATGAGTTGAGGGTGGCTAGATTAAACTATTTGGGGACTAAGAACTATAACATCATCATCTCTCTTCGCTTAGAAGAGCTTAATGAACTGGATGTCACTAAGTTGTCAAAGGAGAGGAAGGATGCAGAGGATATAGAATTGCTCCTAAAGATGAAGGAAGAAAGAAGGAAGAAAAGACTCTACAAACAAGCTCCTATCCTCTCCCTAATTCAAGTAAGCCCTAAGACTGAGGCTGTGGCAACTGAGTAACAACCTCAGTAGACAAGAAAGCAGACAGACAAAACATGATCAGCTACCTGAGTGTCACAGGCCTCTATCAGACATCTACACTTCTGACCTTATCCTATGAATACATCCAATTTGAGTACCTCAAGTAGCTTGAGAAACAAGTGATAAAAGAACAAATGGTTGTTAAGAGGAAGATGAGGGAAGAAGCTGCAAAGGCAAAAGCCATCATCCAAAAGAGCCAAAAGAAGGTTTCTGATATGCAGAGGATGATAAGCTTCTTGAAGCTGTATGGATTCTCTAGAAGGAGGCTTGGTCCAATGTCTCTATCCACTATGGATGGGCACATTAGATTGATCAAGCAGAAGATTAAAAAGGGGGCTTGTTGACTTTCATTCTCCAGGAAGTCAAGCTCTACCTGAAGTTGAGATCAAGGTTGAACCCTAAGAGATAACACAACCTGGATCTCGTGCAGGACCACAGCTAACTTCATCTTCTGATCCATAGCAGGGTCCTGATCCCTCTCCTTCTAAACCTGTGAGGGAAGAGGACCCAACTAAGAAAGACATACAAGAACAACCTGGTGCTCAAGGCAAGTCTTCTTAGTTAAAGCCTACAAAGAGAAAGAAAAGGATGGCCATGAAGAGGGACACTAAGAAGAAGAAGAAGTCCAAGGCATCCACCTCTACACCTTAGGATGAGTCAGAGCATCCTAAGTTAGCTTAAGAAGAGGCTGCTTAACCACATCCAACATAAGTAGAGCCTCTTGCAGCTGGAAGACCCATCCTGTCCTGGACTTTTGCTGCAAATCCAGACAGATGGTATGTCATCAGAGATTAAGGAGGTCAAGATGTCTATTTCTAGCAAGACATGCTTGATCTTCCTTTACATGATATCTATGGCATGAGGAGGTATTATGAGAGTCTGAGGGATCCTAACCAAATGATGAAGAAATGAATGGTCTTAATCCTGATAAGGACTGTCAATATCTGAGTAACCTTTTCTATTTTGGTGCATCAGCCTAGGAGGAGCTTGTAAGGTTTACACTTAAACGCTAATGCAACCAAAGCAACCAAAGAGATTCCAGCATACATGCACATAGTAGAGTTACTTTAGAAGTTTTACACAACTCAGAGAAAATATTTTAAGTGTTAAATCTTCCAAAGCCAAAGATTGAATATTCCGAAGCTAAAGATGAAGTCTTTCGAGGCTTCAAAGTCAAAGTCTTCTGAAGGCAAAACACTAAAGACTGATTTCTTTCAAAGACGGAGAAGACATGCTTTCATTGATCACCTTTTGACATAAAGCTGAACAACTTTCCGCTGCCACTCTGAAGACTCACCAACTTATAAAAGTTGGTGAAAATGTCCATGCTTTTGTAAACTGTAGATTATGGTCATTG
>BJCN01333718.1:7312-25349 GCA_018326445.1 Flaveria brownii
CATAAAAATACAAAAAGAAATTATCTTGCTGAAGTACATGCGTTATACTAAGGGAAATGATATAATTACAGTCATTATATCATTCACTATGCTTATTTATAAATCTCAAATGAATGACATGACTTATCTGATATGTGGGTAGGCTCATCTTGAAAAAGAAAACATATGCCGTGATGAACTAAAGCTTATATTCAACTGTGAAGCTTTCATCTCAAAGTGTGTGTAAGTATATCCAAATATGTGTGTATAGTAACCTAAACACACCAGGTAATGATATCATATGAATCTTTTTTACTCATTTCAGTTTTTCCTTTGTTTTGCTGAGTAAAGACATGGAAAAACAAGCACATAGTGCTGATGTCATGATCAATCAAGATTCCTAATGAGGAACACATCCAAATTGGATGAATAAATAGAATAAAACACATTCCAAAGTGAATGCAACAAAAGAATTCAAGGGAGGTTACCTTTCAAAGTGAAGTTAAAAGGATCCCAATGTGAATCAAACAGATAAAAGGATCAAAACAAAAGAATCCCAGTGAGGATCAAGCAAAATGAGATTTCATATTTTAAATGATCTGGTCAAGTAAGTTGTTAAAGTTCTACCATACATTGCATGCAGATGGTTGGCCTTACATTCTTTTGACTGTGATGTACATGTTAAATACCCAATCAACTCCAAACATGATAAGATCACTAGCATCCAAATATTGACCAAGTATGAGTTTAAGAGGACAAACATACCTGCAATCAATATGTTCATGATCATGTCTGTTTTACTAATAATTACTTGCACTTGTGAAAGGTAAGATTGATATGATCCCAAGAAAGGTATATCTCCACTTTATGTACTGGTAACATAAAATAAAAAGTAAAAAAAAAGAAAAACTATAAAAACGTTTTCTCTTCAAAATTTTAACAAATCTTTAAAGTTTCTATTTCTTATGGACATAAACTTTAGGGGGAGTAATTAAATTTTTTGATTATTTTGTACAGTTGTTTCCTTTCTTGAAAAATATAAAAAACCAAAAAAAATAAGCATAAAAATAAAAAAACTGACTGTGTTGGTGTAGAAGTTATACCATAGTATTTAAGTTTTTGCAGACATCTTGAAGCACAAGTCCAAGATCGGTCAACACTAGAAAACTTGTATCACATCTGATGAACAAGTCAAACCAAGCAAGAATTGACAACACACGCAACAGTCAAAACTTCATAAACAACAAATGAAATGATTCATCTTCATAACAGTTAAAAGCAAAAGACTGAGCTTCATAAAGATCAAGCATCAAAGCAAAAACAACCAAAACTATCCACAGAAGAAACATTAAGATTTGACGAATTCAAAACTTAATGCCGGTAAGAGCATTGGTTAATGTGGGTGAAGGTAACCCAAGCACATAACCAATGTGAGTAATAGTTTTGAGTAATGAAATCACAAGTGAAAGTAATACAGTTAAGTTAACTCTACCTCATTAGTCTCACTACAAATATTCACAGTTTTCAAGTATGAAAACTGATGCGGACAACTTTTATTCATCTGCATTTGTTTTCACTCAGTCGTATTTCCTAAATATGACTGAAATCAACACTAACTTTGTTGAATATTTGTATCATCACAAATTAGAAGTGTGCTCACACTCTTCAGTCATCATGGTTAAAGTTGAAGAAATGCGAAAACTTTGTTGTTCATACGCATTTGTTGAAGTAAATACGGAATAAATTTCAACATTTACTTCAGTACAAATGCGTATGGAAGTTTAAACCATCCGCATTTGCTACAGTGTTCAAATGTCCCAACCTAAAACATCCGTATTTGCTACAGTAACCAAATACGAACAAGTCTTACTCATCCGCATTTGCTATTTGCTACAGTAAGCTAATGCTGACTGTTTTACTCTTTCACGTTTGCTACAGTAGTTGACCGCGTCTGTTTTTAACACTTGTAAACTTTGAAATGGTCATTAAAATGGTTATTTAAATAGATCTTTACAGAGTATTTAATACTTTTCAAATTTTGAGTGACATTAAAGTGCGACGAGCGAAAATTCACTGTTGTTCTTCATCCATCATCATAATCATCAACACCATTCTGATTTCTGTGTTCCACAAACATCATTTTCAATTCTAAACAAACGTAGTATCAAAACGAGGTGATTATCTGCAAAATCAACAATGCACCCGTCGAACACTTTTTGAACTCAGAACCCTAAAACAAGAAATAATCTCACAATCAACAATAAAACAAGGATTGATAGACATTTTCAAGCACAATAAAACAAATGATCATGAAAATTAACACAAACAATGATTTTCAAAACCCTAAATTTGCCATATGAACAAGGGATCATCAAAATGAAAAATGTTGACTTCAAAACTTATGGATGATTGTAAAAAGAGATTGTAAATTGAAAAACAACATCAAAATGAAAGATAATTCAAATAAAATGATTCATACATTAAAAAATCAAGTTAGGTCAAAACTTCTATGTAAAAGTACCTGTGATTATTCAATTTTGACCAAATCAAGTCAAAGTTGAAATAATCAGCATGATTATATCAATGTAATTAATAATTTGATGTCAAACATTAACTCATTTGTATCTTGTGCAGAAGCTAATGGCAAACCTCACTTGGAGCAAGGTCAACAAAGTTAGTGGATTTCTTGACCCTGAAGTCCCTGAAGCAGGACTTAGAGACATGATTCGTTTCATATCTACTACCAGGGTTGCTCATCCTATCTTAGTGAGCCCAGTCATTAATGAGAACTTCATAAGATTATTCTGGAGTATAGTTGAAGTAGCAGAGATTTATGGGATTAAGACACTATCTGGAAGAATTTCTATAGATCATACCTTTACCATCACTGAACAGACTGTGAGATAGTGTCTATAGTTTGACGATGATGCAAACACTCCTCAAGAACTAGAAGATGAGGAAATTATGACCTTCTCTGCCGACATTGGGTATGAAGGAGGATATGAAGGAAAGCAAACTGTCAAGGGTTTGGTAGATCTACAATGGAGATTTCTGATCCATATGTTCCAGCACTGTCTGTCCAAAAGAAATACAGGGTGAAATGATATTCCACTAACTACCTCTTCAGCTATCTGTGCTATATGCACCAACAGACCATTCAATATGTCTGCTTATGTATTCATTGGTCTGGTGTCAAATGTTTAAGAAGGAACAAGAAACATATTCCTTATGTACCCAAGATTTCTCTAATGCCTCATCAATGAAGCATTTCCATAACTTGCACCTGTAGGACCTGTAATGAACAATCCTCATTACAATGCCAAGTCCTACACGCACATAAAGAAGAGGGATCCTAGGAACTTCTATAGTGGAAACTTCTTTCCACTAGTTCCTTCGATGTTAGAGCAAATCCACCAACAAGAAGAACAACAGGATATAGATCATGATGAACAAGCTCTAGAAGAAGAAGAAGAAGCAGCTCATGATCAACAACATGTTGATGAGCATGCTGAAGAAGAAGTAGAGGAACAAAGGCCCGAGTCACCACATGTTGATGTAGGTGGTGATCTTCACTCAGGACCTTCTGTTCAAGAAGCAGAAATGGCATCACCACATGTTCCATCACCTATTCAGTCTCTTTACATGTCTCCAGTTCATTTTTCTCCACCTTACATCTCACCCACAGCTGCTAAGCCTGTTGATTCTGGTGAATCTACCAGCTCTTCAGATTACCGCGAATCATCTCCGGATAAGGAGGGATACACACAAAGGATGCCTGTAAGACAAGTACAATCAGAAGCAGGCACTTCTGAAAGCTTTGTTGAATCAGGAATTAATCTACTTGATGAGAAAGATTAAATGATTATAGAGATATTGTTGAAGGTGCAAAGGATGGAAAAGTCATTGAATAGAAGATCATGAATAATTCAAGACAAAATTAAAGAACTGAATGAGAAAGAAGAAGAAATCAAAGACATGAAAGTAAGACATGAGGCTAAAATATCAAAGAAAGACAAAGAAATAGATGATCTCAAGGCTGCTCTCCATCAAGCTAAAGAAGAAATTAGTGGTCATGTTGACACTATGACCATTCAAACCATTGCCATGGAAGAGCAAGAAAACATAATTGAGAGCCAATCTGAGCTAATAAGAGATCTAAGTAACCAGAATGAGATCTTCCTAAAAAGGATCTCAGAACTAGAAATGCTAACAAGATCAAGGAGGAATTGTCTAAATATCAAGAAACAACAGGTGATGAAGTGAAACAAAGAGAAGTTGAACCAGAACCAGAACAAGAAATAGAAACCGAGACAGAGCAAAGTCTGGCTATGGTTGTCTATTCAAGTGATCCTTCTGAAGAAACCACTAATCAAGACCTTAAGCTTGGAGATCTCATAAGAGAGCTAGACAACTACTCTGCTGGAGACTTTATCATTGATGATGAGTTTTGGGATTTTGTTAAAGATCCAAGACCTCTAGTAGAACACTTAGTGGTGATTCCTCAAACTCCAGTGCCATTAGAGAGAGAGTTGAGCTTGTAGATTGTTCCTGTAATCACCTTTCCTAATGAGAAAAAAGAGCTCATCACATATCAAAATGAAGAACTCAAAGAAAGAAAAGAAGCTGCTAAAAAGCAAGCTGAAAAACCAAGACAAACATCTGCTGAAACATCTGTGCCATCCTCATCCACCTACTCAAGAAAGAGGAAGTACTTGGCTGAGAAGGCTAGGGGAAAAAGGCCTGTAGAGGAAGAAAAGACTGTAAAGAAAAAGCAGAAAGATGATCCAAGGAGTTTAGCTTCAATAGCTAAGTTTCTTCATGAGCATGAGAAGGCCGAGGCTCAGTTAAAAGAATGACATCATTGACTTGGATGAAATCATTGAAGGAGGATACCAGGTTGGTGAACCTGTGAGGAAAGATAGCCCTATGATGGCTGAAACCTCTGTTGAGAAGATGGATGAAAAGGCTCAAACTGATGACAAGATGATCAATGCAATGTTTCTGATCAATCATGGTTATGATACTGATGAAGTGTTTGAGATGACATATGAATCAATGGTCGAAGAAGTGAGAAAGATGAACCAACTTTTGATCTAACATATGTGACTGAGTATGAGTAAAGATCAGTCAAATCCCCAATAACATTCACCACCCCAACCACAAAACAGACTGAAACCTCTGAAACTCCTTATCCTGATCCCTACATCATGTCTGACAGGGAAATGAAGGATTATCTTTCCAAGCAAGGATATACAAAGAGAAAACTAGGTAACATGAAGACTAATTCTCTTAGAGCTACAATTCTCCTGATGATTAATGAAAAGAAAGACAGAATGAAGAAGTTGTAAGAGGAGGTTGTAGGAAGAAGACCCAGAACAAGACTCACAGCTCAAGATATGTAGCTCACTAAGCAAGGCCATGATGTCTTGGCACCCATTGTTAATAGAAATCTTGAATGGTTTACTGAACCCTCACAATTGAAGCTTCAAGAATGGTTATCCACTTCAGAGATGATTCAGGGTGTATCAGCTCTAGAGGGAAAGACTGATGTCAAGATCATTGCCTGGAAGTACGATAGTGACTGGAATATGCTTATGATCAAGAGAGTCTCAGGGTTAGTGCAATTCTTAACTGAGTACTCTACTGTGGTGACCACCCTACAGATTCATGATCTAATAGAGCTTGCTGAGCTTGGATTGATCAATCATAAAGCAACGTATAGGGGCTATAAGTTCAAAGAAATTCTGAGGATCTTCAAAAGAACAAAGAACTTTGACTTATTGAAAGCAGTTTGTTTGAGAAAATATAAATCTTTCCAAAACCCCCTGTAGAAGTGAAAACAAACAAACAGGACTGAAGAGTTGGTATTTCTAGAGTTGAATGTAAAACCAACTGAATCCCTGAAAAGGAAGATGGTAGTTGGAACCCAATCTCTAATGTCAACTATGATGAAAAGACATATGAATTGGTGATTGAACGGAAGTGGGGAGTTAAAGAAGGTGTAGAAATCTGATTGTTCAGTGGATATGAAGTAAGATTGCTTGATGAGTCTTACATCCACTACATCTTTTCAAGGCACTTCAGGGAAATATCCAACAAGCTGGTGAAGCAGATATGTATTTCTTCCTGAAGTGCATCAAGAACTTGAAGATGGCTTATGATAGAATCAGGCATAAGGGAGAACAGAGGAAGAAGAAGAAGACACCTCTTAATCTGGGTAGTTTTGTGAAACTAGAGGTTGATGCTGATGGAACACTCCTAAATCATAGAGATGGGTTATCCACTGTTGGTGTTTGGGAGCCTATATCTCTGAGGAAGATGCGCATTGAAGCAATTCATACCATGAGCCAAATGACTATTCATGTACTGAGTAGTGACAGGATGAATGAGGCAACAGACTTCTCAAACATGATCAAGTCCATCCTAAATCCATCTCTTCTAGACCCATGTACAGCTCTATAATCACCAGTCCAAGCACTGACTAAAGACCCAGCAGAATCTTCACAATCTCATCCACCATCAAAACCTTGAAGTACATCGGTTGTATAATCCTTAGGAGGAGTATTGTTGGACCCTGAAAGGATTATACATGCCAATTCAAGTGATGCGTGATGGTTGTTCTGTTTGCATACTCCTACAAGTCCAAGAAGGCATGAAGGAGTAGAAAAAACCAAATGTTGGCTATCCGCATTTGTCTATGCGAATGACCAAGGAACAATACTGACAAGTGTTTATTCTTTCACATAAAAAATATGGATAGCTAACAACAAATGCTGCAAGAATTTGTTCATCCGTATTGGTTAATGCAGATTCTTTAGAACAAATGCTGTCAAGTATTTGTTCATCCACACTAGTCAATGCGGATGCATAAAAGAAATGCTGATAAGTGTTTGTTCATCCGCATTAGTTAATGCTGATGACCAAACACCTAATGTTTATGAAGAATAAAGAAATGCTGATGAAGCCAAGGCATCCACATTAGTTAATGTGGATGCTTAACAACCAATGCGGATGAAGACCTTTTGTACGTAGACTAGTATTCTGTTTAGATGTCAGGGTAGTTTAGTCTTTTTGTACAGGCTTTATGTCAGCCTATAAATAGAAAAGAATATCCAAGTTTTTTCTAAGTTTTTCGCATGTATTCTCATTGATAGAAAACTTGTTCCCAAGTTTCAATGTTTTAAGGTTGTCTTTTCACTGTTCAAGAAACCCTATAACATTCTAAAACATGTTTGTTCTACAATTAATACGTAAGCATTTATGAGTATTTTTACAACATTTAATGTTCTCTGATTTGGTATTTCCGCTACTTAATCAACGACTCAATCATCATATTTGATCCTTCTTGACTCATACTCAACAGAGAATATCATTCTCGGACCACGCAGTCAATATCCGAGGATTCCTACCTGATGTTCGCAGGCATTTGATTGCTGCCAGGCCAAGCACCTTTAGGTCAGCAGTGGATCTACTTGGGAGATTATATGATGACAGAGGAGTGGTGGTGGTTGAGGGGAAGGGACTAGGTGGTGGTGACAGGAACTGGAATAGGAAACGGTTTGAACGTGGTGGTTTCACTCCAAACAGTAAGAGGATGAAGGTGGATGACCGTAGGGTGGGGTCATAAAGTTCGGGGATAAAGAAGTGTGGTAAATGTAAGAGAGAGCACGTTGGTGAGTACAGGTAGGGGATGAATGTGTGCTTCAAGTGTGGGAAGCCCGGTCATGTGGCGAAGATGTGTGGAGTTATACGGTGTTATAACTGTGGCGAGGAAGGCCATGTGAGCAGGGACTGCAAGAAGCCACAGGCCGAGAGTTCTGGAATAAAGATGAAGCCAGAGGAAGGAGGATAGAGGAAAAGTGCTAAAGCTTTCACGATGACGTGGGAGGAGGCCAGAGAGGATCCCGATGTCGTGTCTGGCATATTTCTAGTAAACCAAACTTGTGCCTCTGTGTTATTTGATTCTGGTGCTAGTAGGAGTTTTATTTCTACTACTTTCTGTGCTAAGCTGCGTGTTAGTAGTAGAAGTATTGATGAACCTTTTGATATAGAAACTGCTATTGGTAAGTCTACTAGAATTACCAATATGATAAAGGACTGTGTCATAGAACTAGAGGGTCATAGGTTTCCTGCTAAATTACATGTGATGCCCCTAGGCGGATTCGATGTAATACTAGAGATGGATTAGTTAGAAACCTATAAAGCAAACGTCATGTGTCGCAAGAAGATGATTCGATTAGTTACGCCCCATGGAAGTTCGATGACGGTCTACGGTGATTGCGTCACTATGGTTCCAAAGGTGATTTGGATGGCTGTGGAAGAAAAGTGCATGAGACGTGGATGTAGTGCCTATCTGGCCTACGTGAAAGATGTGGATGTGTCGATACCACAATTGTCGTATGTACCAGTGGTACGTGACTTTCCAGACGTGTTCCCAGAGGATTTACCAGGTGTGACACTGACTCATGCGTTTGACTCCTACTCATGATTGAAGGTTTAGTCGTGCGACTGAGTCAATCTTATGTCACAGTCGTATGACTGATCCAGTCACCTGGTTCAGTCGTGCGACTGGTCAATAACTATGGTCCATTCGTGCGCCTGGTCCATAAGTATGGTCCATTAGCATGAATAACCACCCGACTATGTTGAACATATTTCTGATTCATTATTGATTTAGAACTATGTACAACCATCTCAAACCTATATATAATGTTCATACATATGAGTAATACTAAATAAAATAAGAATATGATATAATCAAAGACAAATAAACATCAAAACACATATCATATTTCATTAGCACCTGCATTACATATGTGTAAGAAATGAAAGACATTTACATTGAAGTACATAAACTAGGAACATAGTGTATCAACAAACTCCCCCTTGGACCTAGTTTACCCTATTGTCTAACATTCAAAACATGTTCTCAAAATTTCTCGTACTTCTCCTCTTTAGTGACTCGCGCATGTATCTCAAAAGCGAAACAGAGTCGTATGACGTGTTGGAATTGGAGATCTTGTACAATATCTAGCGTATCATAGAATAGTGGCCACTTGTATAAGAATAAACATCATCAACCGACAAGTTGGTAAGTCACATTGGGTTGAATACCCTAATAGTCTCAATTTGTCCATCTCTGTTCAAAACTATAACGGCTTCCCCTGTTCTCCAATCATAATACCACCATTTTAAGTGTGGAGTGAAGTCCTGAGGCATCTCCCGTAAAGGGATCTTAGACATCATGCGCGGAGGACTCCACTTCAAAACAACCTTAGGCCTTCCAGTGATCAGGTCAACTTCTGTCTTGTGAATAAACCTCTTAGGTTGTTGAGGTCTGAAGTTTACCCATCTGGTGTGGTATTCTCTCTTCAACGCCATCTCAAACCATCCTCACATCTTTCCAGTAGTAGCATAGAGTAGGTTCAGGCTTGCTATTCGGTTTAGCTCAAAACCAGGGAGAGTTTTCAAATAGTGTGGGTGTCGATAATACTCAATCCCCTTCTCTCTTTTAACGGCATAAACATTTAGATCCTCAAAATATGCCCAACTTATGATCTTTCCAGATACTTTCTGATGCTTCATCACTTTATATAACTTCGTATAGGCATTCTGCTTGGGCGGTGTTTGTTGACTTTTCATCTCATTCAAACAGGCAATCCATTCTGCCTTCCTTTCCTCAACTTCGGTATCATTGTCCTGAGTTCTACCTTGTTCAGATTCCTGTTCTTTTGCCTTCTCCTCAACCTCGTCAAATGATCTACTTGCAAATGTCTCTCCCAAATAAGGAATGGTTTCTCCATCGACATCAATGTACTGAGGATAGCACTCTGACGTTACATCCGCAATATCAATCTCATCAACCCCTTGGAGCTCCTCATCGCTGATGACATCTACTTCAGGAGCATCTTTTACAAGCTCATCAGGATTCAGTCGAAACATATCAGTGAGCAGCTCGTCCGTCAGGTCGTGGATAATCTCTCCTTCTTCTGGAGTGTAACTCACAGACCGTCTTATAATCGCTTGCAAATCAAGAATCATAGTAAGTTGAGTCTTGATTTGCTGAAGGGGAGCGACATCATACTCATCGGTCTGTTGAGTTTCATCTGTTCGATTAAACAATCAACAATGCCCACATTAATCATTAATAAAGACATTAGACATAAATTATCAGTAATTACATTAATGTAATACACAATCCAAGTACAAAAAGTTTCAAATACATAAACTATTTTAATCACTACTTTTGTCCTGATCTTATGACTCTTCAGCTTAAGGAGAGGAAGTAGACGCTCCTCCATCTTGCTTTTTCTTCATTCTTTTCACCTTTCCTTCTTGATTTGAGACTGATGCAGTAGCATCACCTTCAGGCTCATCATCTTCATCATTCTCGTCTTTCTTCTCCTCGCCGGACTCATCCAACTTATCTTCATCATCATCATCATCGTCGGATTCACCGTCACTTGAGTTATCGTCATCACTATCATCACCATCATCTCCATCACCCTTGATCTTTAAGGTTTCTTCCCTCTTCCCCTTCAACTTCAGCATAATCCTCTTGTTCTTTCTCTCTAGATCATCAATGCTCTCTTTAGATGTAATGAGCAAGTGATTCTGAGACTGAATAGCCTCATTTGCTTGAATCAGTGCTCTCTCTATCTCAGCAGCTCTTTCCGACAGCTGAATCATTAGCCGTCTTTGGGCACTGTTCTAAGCCATCAGCTGGCTGATCTGCTCAACCCAGTGAGCATCATTTGCAAGCACCTTTAGCACAAGCCTATTAACGCTGGTTAGCTGCTCCTCTAACCCTACAGTGGGTAGAGTGGTGCTCTGGAAGGGAGGAATAAAGGTGTTGGATATGCTGATTTGGGTAGTTGTGGGTTAGGTGGTGAAGATGGGCGGAGAGATGTGAGTGGTTTGTGAAGGTGTAGTGGCAGGTACAGCTGATGAGGGTGTTTGGGAGGTGGATGGTATGGTAGTGGTGGTGGTTGGGATAGAAGTGGTATTAGTGGAAGAGGTAGTGGAAATGGTGGTGGTAGTGGTTGTGGTGGTGGAAGATGTCATCAGTATAATCCTCTCTCTTCCCCTTCTTGCCATAGGATTGGGCCATCCTTTTCTTCCTGGACCCCTAGCAGTCGAGGCTCCCCCTAGGCTGATAGGCTGGTCGGGTGTGTAAGATGGATCTGTGACCTCAGTGTCAACACCTTTAGCACTAGTTTGGCATCCACTAACCGGATCTTTCCCTTTCTCGGTAGCCACAGCCCTGCTACCAACTCTCCTCGTGAGAGGCTCTTCATCTGAATCATCATCTTCATCTATCTGGAAGTCCTGGTGGATGGCAGCTTGCTCGGATCCACCAGGAGCTGAAGAACCACTCTTCTGGACTAGAGCCCTCATCTCCACCACCTTGTCCATGATCCTGGTCATCATCATCATCATCTTCTTCATCATCGGGAATCATGACAAGCTCGACATCTGAGTCGCTGTCGTCGTGGCCCCACTTCATTCTGGCTGGCGTGACATAGTTGATGTTGGCCAGATGACCGAATAACCTTCAAACCGGGGGCTTCACCTTCTTACCCTTGTACACCTTCATCCTTCCTAACGTCATGTCATCCATAACCTACAATGACACCTCATCATCCTTCTGCTTGAGCAGGTGAGGTAGCTTCTCGTTCATGATCAGCTGTAGAAACCTGGGGTACATGCATAATCCCTTCTTCCCCATAGCCTTGGTGTTCTCCCTCATCTAGTTGAAGAACATCCTAGAGAAACCGAATGGGTGGTTGAGCACCAACGCAACAAACACGTTCTGAATTTGGTCGCTCATCTCGTCAAACCCACCGCGTTGGGAGGCTATGCTCTTTAGGATCACATGTGCCAAGTATTTGAACTGCGGGCACATGTTGCTCTTGTTGAGCACGCCGGCATTGATGTTGCCGGCGTACTTGATCCGTAGAAAGCATCCCCTCACAGTCATTGGATGCAGCTTGGTGGGATAGTCCGAGTCGTCTCCCAGATCCAAGACTCTCCTTATGTCATCCTCCCATATATTTATATCCTCTCTAAAGATGGAGCTACGAATCCGAAAAGGCTCAACAGATCGGTCTATAACAGCATTCTCCCAGAATGCCTGCTGTAATGAGCGGCAAGGTGTGCAGGGAATAGATATGGCACGGTGTATCCTCGATCGGCATAGAAACTCTATGATCCTAACAAAATGTGATGCATTCCGAGACGTGGTGTTGAGATAAGCACAGATGTTATGCTTAGTGCTCATCATCCATCTATCAGCCATTTTACTGCAATACATGCAACAAACATGTTAGATTCGTTCACGAGAAAGAATATTTGAACATCAACAGATCATATCAAACTGGTTCAATCGTACGATTGAACCATACGACTGAACTCAGTCGTACGATTGAGCTTCCGACTGAGCTTAGTCGTGTGCCACGACATGCGGTTGTGTCAGTCGTGCGACTGAGCCACCGATTGATTCAATCGTACGATTGAATCATGCATTTGGCTCAATCGTGCGACTGAAGTTCACCAGTAAGTCCTGTCGCATGTGCACTGTACGTGTCCAAGATTTTGAATCTTTGTAAAAGCAGTCATTTTCACATCAAGATTGGATTCATTAGACGCGCATAGGCTTGTTGTTACACTCATTATCTGTTAAGTTCACATTTAAGTCCATTTAGAGGTCCAATTTTGGGGTTATGTATTTCGGTTTACTTCTTAAATCATTTGGACACTTTTGTTTGATTTTACATTAGCATGCATCATGATTTCGTTCACACAGTACCTATAGATGAATGTAAATCGGTCAGTAACAAGAAATCAATGGAAGTCACACGGAAAAAATTGAAAAAGGTTGTCTTTGGTAATCGGTAGTTTGAGAGCGTTTGAAGTCAAGAGTAGGGCTACGACCGACTGAGCCCCTTTTTTATATTGATTTGAGTTTCAATCGTGCGACTGGACCTATTCGGACGGTTCATACGTGCGACTAAGGTTCAATCGTACGACTGACTCATACTCCCTTTTCCAATCGTGCGATTGGTTCATTCTGATGCTTCTAATCGTACAACTCGGCCATCCTCATGGTTCAGTTGTACGATTGAGTCATACTTGTGGTCTAATCATATGACTGGGCCATACTTGTGGTCCATTCATGCGATTGACTCATACTTATGATCCAATCGTGCGACTGGCCCATACTTATGATTCAATAGTGCGATTGGGTCAGTCTGGTGAATTTGACTTAGTTTGTTCCATTAATTCACATACTCATCGTTGATATATGACATTATGACCATTGATCATCTTAGACATGATTCTTTTAAATAAAAACTTTTGATCACCTCAGACATGATCCTTTTACATGAAAACCGTCTGATCACCTCAGACGTGATCCTTTTAAATGAAAACTTTTGATCACCTCAGACGTGATCTTTTTACAGTTCAGAAACAGGCTTTTATCAGATAATGTTCGGTTCAATTTGTGACATTCACAGATTTCATCTTGTTACATAGTCCGACATCGAGTCAATACAGACAACTAAAATAGGAAAAACTTTAATTACACTGAAACGAGACATAATTTTGTGTTTTTCATTTGAGGAGGGTTGAAAACTTTTATATTTTACTAAAACGATTTCTCCCCCTGAGCATAACAGCTTCAAACATTTTCATCATATCTTGAAAGATTTATATGGAATCATACAGGCATAAAAATAATCATTTTAGACCTTTTATATTTATTTAGATAATAGAGAACGCTATATTTACCCATCACAGAATCTTATTTCTAAGAGTCAAAAGCACTAATAGGAAATCATGCTAGAGCTGATATGTAGCACACATTGATTTTGACCATCGGGGAATGCAGCAACGATGATTGTCAGTATATTTGTCCACCTAATCCATACATAGATTTTTGACACACATTGGTTATTATTTAGGTTTATTATTTCAACAAGCATTTATGGTTCCCACACTTATGTGGCAATCAATTTTCCTTAGGATATTTTTGAGCCGTCTACTTTTTTTTGACAAGAAGAAACTATTCTAAGAGCTTTTAAAGAGATGTCAAGCCTCAGGTTAGTGCCATCTCACAGCAGAGAGGCGGAAACAACAATGAATTCTAGAATATTTAGGTTATGCTTATGCTCAGGTCAGTGTCATCGCACAGCAGAGAGGCACACAATCTATCTTCTTGTTAAAGCAATTCTATTTTACATATAATACAACAAAAACATTTGTCGTTAGCTTGATTACGTTTCACATTTTTCATGCACTTTGCTTATTTTATGGTCGTCCGCACACATATGTGGCGTTCATTTTGCTCCACACCCCTTATTGTAAATTCGTTGATTGTGTTAACCAGGGATGAGATGGAAACCCACGGCCTGTTGAATGATTTAGTTTTAATTTATTCACCAATGAAATCAACTAGTCTATTGTGTCGAATCTACTGACACATCATATAATGGACTACCAACCCCTAGGTCTACTTTCTCTATGTAACCACAGTAACAGACTAGCTTACTATATTTTTTCCTTTATTTGGCTTAGACTTCTCAGACTTATAATTTTCTGTAATTTTTAATATAATATTGTAAGACATTTAAATCCTTTTGAGTCCCAAACGATAAGATGCCTGTGTACTATCATTTTCCATAGTGTTGAATCAGTTTCACAGATTTTATGCCTTTGCTTTTTAGCTTATATGCATGCCCCACCCCCCTTTTTTCAGTAATTAAATACTAACTACTGAAACAAAGACTATTCTCCCCCTAAAATTCTAAAACCGAAAATCTTTGTGTTTTTGAAATTTTAAAGACAGAAGAAAAAACATAAAATAAATAAAAATAAAATTAAAAAAATAAAACCTAGAAACGTACTATGAACTTGATTCGTCTGGAATCACATCATCTATCTTTTTAACGCCATTAACCTCTAATAGATAATTAAATCGAGGTTTATCAAAAGCTTTTGTGTAGAGGTTGGCGCGTTGGAAATCCATGTTTATTTTAACAACATCGATTAATTGTTTTTCAAAATAGTCACGTATAAAGTGATATTTAATTCTGATGTGTTTAGTTTTGGGGTGTTGGACCGGATTTTTAGTGACAGCAATAGCAGCAGAATTATCATCAAATATAGGGGTGTTAGAAAATTTCAAACCATATTCTCGCATTAGCTGTTGAATCCAGATAATTTGTGAACAGAAGCTTGCGGCAGCAACGTATTTAACTTCACATGTTGACAGAGCAACAGACGTCTGCATCTTACACTGCCAGGTGACTAATCGTCTTCCAAAGAACTAACCTCCCGCTGATGTTGACTTGTAATTCATCTTGTAACCACCATAATCTGAGTCACTATATGTTGTTAGCTCAAAGTCATCATCATGAGGATACCACAACCCAAGTGTTGGAGTACCCTTAAGATAATGAAAGATCCTTTTCACCCCAATCAGATGATTTACTTTTGGTTTCGCCTGATATCTGGAACAGAGACATGTGACGTACATAATATCAGGACAAGAAGCTGTGAGGTACATCAGAGATCCGATCATTTCTCAATACATAGTGGCATCTACCAGATCACCATTTTCATCGGGTGCCACATCATGGTTCGTGGCAAGTGGAGCACCATCAACCGTTGCATTCTGCATGTCAAACCGACTAAGATATCTCCAACATATTTGCTCTAATGCAGGAAGATTCCATTTGGTGTCTGATCTACCTGTAAACCACGAAAAAACTTCATCTCTCTCATGGCACTCATTTCAAACCCAGCTTTCATCACTGATTCGATTTCTTTACATAATGCGTTGTTTTTGGAACCGAATATTATGTCATCCACATATATCTGCACCATTAGTAAATTACCATATATTTCCTTTATGAACAACGTGCAGTGAATTATACCTCTACGAAAGCCACGTTTTAGCAGAGGAGTAGAGAGTTTCTCATAATAGGCTTGAGGGGCTTGATGGAGCCCGTACAAAGCCTTGTCTAGGTTATAAACTCTATCTCGATGATAAGGATCCTCGAATCCCTCGGGTTGACTGACGTAACTGTTTCACGGATCTCACCATGAAGAAATGCACTTTTCACATCCAATTGATATACTTTGATCTTCATAAAGGATGCATAGGCTAGGAAGATTCTAGTTACTTCCATCCTGGCCACTGGTGCAAACACTTCATTGTAGTCATCTCCTTTGACTTGCCTGAACCCTTGAACAACTAGCCTAGCCTTGTTTCTGATTATGATCCCTTAGTCATCCTTCTTAACTTGAAGAACCCACTTAATGCCAATCACGTTTGCACCTTTTGGTCTGTCCACAAGTGTCCAGACACCCCACTTCTTAACTGTAGGAGTTCTTCTTGCATGGCACTTACCCACGCCTTATCCTTTAAGGCATCGCTTACATACTTCGGCTCAACTTTAGACACAAAAAATCGATATGCCCCATCGTGTATGTACCCCTTTTCTATGACCGTAGCATAGTCAGCTGAGTATAGCTGATTTCTTATCTGAACTCCCGAGAGAAGATCCCCAATGATGTTATGTAGGGATGATTTAGATTAATCCTAGTTTCGGTAGTTGTGGGAACTGCTACTTCATCATCCAGGTTTTGAATCATATATTCAGTTTTTGTGGTTGTTGAATGACTAGGTTTAGAAGTTCCGGTCACTTCATATTCGGCTGCAGGTGTACTCTCAACAATGGTGACCTGTTCCTCATGGTTCACATTCTCATTTGCAACTTCTTCATCATTATAGGAGGGATCGCTTATCTCTAGATCTCCCCCTGAAGGGCTAGAAGTACCTTCTAATGGAGCTGAGGATGTCGAGTCTCGAGTAGGCGTATTCAGAACATCGTACATCATTTGAGCGGCCACCTCATCATCAGAATGGGAAGAAGGTAGATTAAAGGTTTTAAAAAATCCATCATAGTCAAAGAAGAAGGAAGGTCCTTTTCTAGTAGGGGGTGGTGTATCTTTGTACATCAACATTGCACCACATTTCTACCTGACCAGTTGAGTTATTATAAACCCTTTTGTCTGGTATGCGGTAACCAAGAATGATACCTTCTTCTGCCTTCTCACAGAACTTCCCAGTCTGACTTTTCTTTAATAGCATGCGGGGGGCTCCAAATGGTTCTAGATACTCCAAATTGGGGTTACGCCGTTAGAGCAACTCATAACAAGTTTTACCATGACGTTTAACCACTAAGACCCGATTGAGTGTGTAGCATGCATTAGCCACTGCTTCGTTCCAGAATTGAATCGACAGCTTCGAATCTGCCAACATTGTCCTCGCAGTTTCAATCAAGCTTCGATTCTTGCATTCTGCAACTCCATTCATCTGTGAAGTGTAAGCAGGAAATTGATGAGCAATCCCTTTCTCTTGACAGAATGCCTCCATCCACTGATTCTTGAATTCTGTCCAGTTGTCTGAACGTATTTTCCTCACTTTCAGGTTGTAGAGTGACTCCAATGTGGTAACTAGATGTTTGAATGATTCAAATGTCTCTGACTTCGCTTTCAGAAACATCACCGAAGAGAATCTTGAGTAATCATCCATCACCATAAAGCTGACAAGGCCAAACAAATCCATATGTAGAAGCTCAAATGGAATTTTGATTGAATGAACTTTCTTTGATTTGTGAGACTTCTTTGTCTGTTTCCCCTTCTTGCATGCTACGCAGAAATTTGGGAGCTGGAAGTTTTTGATAGTAACTCCGTCCATCAGATCATTCTAAACTAGATGATTCATCTTCCTGGGATTGATGTGTCCTATTCTCATATGCCAGAAAACTGAATCCCTCTCAGTTGCTTTTGACAAGAAACATTGACCAGTAGACTCAGTTGTGGAGGCTTTTGAATGGTCCAAGACATACAGGTCGTTATATCTTGAGGCCGACAATAGAACTTTCTCCTCGTGCTGAATGTAGTTTACCATGTCAAACTTTACCTTCTTGTTTCCCACTTCACCTTGAGCATTAATATATCCTCCTTTATTTCATACGAAAGATACACG
>BJCN01333781.1:0-12936 GCA_018326445.1 Flaveria brownii
TATATATCTATATATATCTATATATCTATATATATATAGATATAGATATATTGATACATACATATCTATATATATAGATACATACATACATATATAGTTATAGATACATACATACATACATATATAGATATAGATACATACATACATACATATATAGATACTTACATACATACATACATACGTACATACATACACACATATATATACAAATAGATATATACATACATATATATATATATATACATACAATCATACATATATATGCATAGATACATACATATATGTATGTAAGTATGTATGTATGTATGTATGTATGTATGCATGTATGTATGTGGTTATGTACGTATGTATGTATGTATGTATGTATGTATGTATGTATGTATGTATGTATGTATGTATGTGTGTATGCATGTGTATGTGTGTGTTTATGGGTGTGGGTGTGCGTGGGTGTGTGTGGGTGTGCGTGTGCGTGCGTGGGCGTGTGTGTACGTGCATGTGTGGGCGCCTGCGCTTGCGGGCGTGCGCATGCGCGTGCGTGTGACATCCGTCACCAAAAGTTCCATCATTTAACGTGGATTTCATTAACTTTTCCTCAAAACGTTCACTCCTCATTTTTATAAACTATTCGTGTGGATATCATACTTGCTTGGTTATCTTATACACTTGTGTATTCATTGTTTGCATCGTTATCACCTAAAACGTTTACAAATATCACCATCGTCATCATTAAATATATTATGTTATATAATATTAACGTCATTAATAACATCATTTTTAATATACAAATATTATTAAATACATCCTTATCATTAATATAACTGGCCTATTTACGTCGTTTCCACTCGAAGCAAAATTGGGAACTCGGGGGCTAAGTGCAGGGACCAAACATGACATTTTGCCAAACTAGGGCTGGGTATACAAACCGCTTACCAGCCCTAGCCACCACATTCTCACCTTCTTCTTCATCTTCTTCTTCATCTTCTTCTTCCATTTTCTTCCTCATCCTTGCACCAAAACCGCCCCGTTTCGTCACGTTTTCACCGATTAAACCTCGGCTACAGCTGAGACTACTCATTTCTATCAGGTAGGCGACCTTGGTTGTCCCATTCTTGCTTGTTTTACTGCTACGATTTAGGGTTTTGGGTGCTCGGGTTCAACCCGAGCACATGAGGTCGTGTGGGTGTGTCTGTTTCCTTTCTGCGTGTGCATCTTGTTTAGATATGTTAGATAAGTGTTTCTGGAAGTCCTTGTGGTGTGAAACTCGTGCACGGAGCAGTCGGATGTGGCTCTGCACTTTCAGCAGTCGCGAATCTGCTGTTTTCGCGACTGAGTCTGTCGTGCGACTGAACCGTGCGACTGAGTGTGTCATGCGATTGAGTCCATATGACTGAGTATGTCGTGCGATTGAGTCCATGCGACTGAGTGTGTTGTGCGATTGAGTCTATGCGAATGAATGTGTGCGATTGTGTGTGTATCGCACGACTGAATGCCTAGCCGCACGAATGGAGATTCATTCGTAGGAATGAAGCTAATTCATACGAATGAAGGTTGAATCGTGCGAATGGATGTTGAGTTGTGCGATTGGGTGCTGTGTGGTACGACTGAATGCTGAGTCACACGAATGAGGGTTCAATCATACGAATGAAGCTGATTCGTACGATTGAAGGTTGATTCGTGCGAATGGAGTGTTGAGTCGTACGTCTGGTCCTGTCGTGCGATTGGAGTTGCTGTGTGAGATTTCCTCTTGTGTGCGGTGTGTTTGTCGTGTGATGTTAAGGTGACATCGACACGGTTGCCATTGCTAGTGACAATCTTCAAATTAACACTATCAAATTCACTGAAGTTAAACCAAATCGAATTAACTTAATATTTTACAACTAACAACAATCGATTTGTAACATTAACGCTTACTAAGTATTTCTCTAACAACAATGACACTTTTACACAAATATCATCGACAATGGCAACGTTTCTGGTATTTGGTTCTACATAAGATCCATTGCGTGTGTTTGTGCGTGGACGCGTGCGTGGACGCGTGCGTGGACGCGTGCGTGGACGCGTGCGTGTATGTATGTATATATATGTTCAAAACAAGGATCCAATAAAAAATCCTAAACAAGTTACGTTTGATTTAAAACATAAAACTTTGTTAAAATACAAACAAGTTGGAGCCAAAAGAAAGTTTAGCCAACTTATAATTTTTACATTCAACTAACTCATTTTCCTGAAAACAAATTTGAAAATAAAAAGTTGTCATAAAGTTAATAATAACGTTACTAGAATTTTTTTAACAGCATAATTATTATTACAATTATCATCACAAGTTATTTTATAGTTGTTCCATTTATTGATAAGGCCCATACTAGGTATCTTGTATACATTAAAAACATCATATGTTTGAAATGAGTTCAACGTATTGTGGCATAATAGAAAGTTACACACCAACACATGTATGTTTGATTAAAATGTGTATACTATGTAATGGTCACTTAAACTTGTGTCTAACGAATTTAATACAAGTACATGTTGGTTTTATTTAAACATAAATAGTTATAAATTACATATCATAAACATACTTGAAAACATTAAATAACGTTTATGTACATAAGACAATATCATGCAAATAAAGTTTTGTTAAAATGTTCACCTTGTTAAGGGCCTCAGGCTAAAGTCCCAAACACAACCACCACCAGATATCCTTACCATTTACGGGGTATAACACTAACCTAAGTGGGCTATTAGAGGAGTATATTTCCTAAAAATGTGAAGGGAATTTAGAAAATTATACAAATTCATCCAATACAGGCTTTTATATCCTGGTTGCCTCGCCATCACAGACCACTAAGCAGCATGCGGTTCACGACCTTAACATCCAATCACGTGCTAACATGTGTTGACGCTAGATGCCTACTCATCATACACATGTCATTCCATGATGACATGTTTCATCCTTTCGGACCTTATCAGCGTGCCATGTGTCAATACATAAGGGCTTTGCTTGTGGTCACGTAATGGACTGCTAAGGGTTCACTATGGATGGCATAGTGAACCACTTTGTCATCTGGATTTCATTTTCCCTAAGCCAATCCATCACAAATTGTTAAGGCCATTAGTTGAGGTTATGACTAGTGTAAAAACCCTTATTCTATGTAATTTTTATTTCCAACCGTAATCTTTCCTGATTTATCATTTTATATTAGAAATTTATGAGGTTTTACATCCTACCCACTTAGAAACAAAACTATCCTCAAGTTTTAAGTAAATAGTAACAACTATTTCTTTATAATATCAAATTATAATTCTTATATATATTCCGGACCTCATCTAGAATTTCGTTTAACATTAACCAATTTTTGGATTTTTACTTTTCAATTTTTTTAATTTGACTATCTTCTATTTGCTTTGGCTCGCTTTAGAGGGGAAGAAAAATAGACAGAGAAAGAGCAGATGGATTCTATCCCTTATATCCAACACTCATTCTTATTTATCGATAGAAAGATCTCCGTCAAGTAACGGACTTTTCCTTTCCTTTTCTTATATTATTATTCTTTTTCTTTTTGATAATTCCTCATATCCAAGGCGCGTGTGTGAACGACTTCTAGCCCGGATTCTGACTGAGAGGTGTGAAAGAAAGACAAGCAAGCCCTGTCTCGTCTCTTCTAAATAAAAGAGTGACTAACCCTCTTAGCCCTCAACAAGGGCCACTGGTGAAGACCACCTCGATCAGTTCAGAGTAAACAACAATTTTGAATTAGGTCGCCCCTTGCCTTGAAAGAATTCATACCTGACCACTAGCCTTCCCAAAATTAGGGGCCATTTGAGCATGTACTGTCGCTTGAAGAGAAATGCCTGTGAGACCTTCTCAAGTTCTTTCATTCGAAGGAGGGTACAAGAAAATTGAACGAAGGGGAACAACGCTTTTACTCTTCCACCGAAGATCCATTCACAGGGAGAAGCAAGGGCTGTCGTGAACGGTGGGAGGTCACTGAGAATTTACCTATTCATAGAATGACCATATGATCGATACAAGATATAGACTATCTCTTTCTTTATTCGATTGTTTTTCTAAAAGAAATAAAAATTTCATTAGCGTTATATCATTTCGTCAACCAAACACTTACGTAGGTTTGACACATAAAATACATCATGTATTCCACTTATCTCTTTTGATAACTTTAGTTTATAAGCTACACCTCTGATTCATTTAATGATTTCAAACGGTCCAACAAAGCAAGGACTTAACTTTCCTATCTTTCTGAATTGAACTATGCCTTTTCATAGGTATGCTTTTAACATTACTTTTCACCAACTATAAATCCCAAGGGTTTCCTGCTTTTATCAGAATAACTCTTTTGTGTGTCTCTAGCCGTTTTTGGCATTTTATTATTTATAAATTTTATCAGTTGTTTTTTCCATAATCTTAGAACCTGATAATCAACTTTCTTCTACTTCAAATCAACATATAAGTGTTTTCCACTTTTTCCATATGAAGCTTCAAATGATCCTACCTAAATACATGTCTATTGTTGCTACATGAAAATTCCATGAAAGGCAGGTGATTATTCCAATTACCTCTCAAATCTATCATGCAAGCTCTTCATATATCCTCTATAAGAGCTCAATAGTTCTTTCACTTTGCCCCTTTTTCAGTGGATGATAAACTATATTAAAAATCAATCATGTACCCATGACTTTCTAAATACTCTTCCATAATCAATATGTGAAGCGGCTAGCTTTATCCGATATAATAGATAGTGGCACTCCATGTAGTGATATAATTCCATTCATGTGTAGTCTGACCAATCTATCCATGCTAAATTTTTCTTGCATTGATAGGAAATGGACAGACTTAGTTAAATCTTTAAACAACAACCTAAAGTTTATCATTTCCTTTACTTATTTTAAGAAGTTTTGTAATGAAATCCATAGTTATCATTTTCGCTAGAGTTCGATTGATTAAACATAAATGAATTATTCCCTAGAATGTTACGGTCGACATTCCTCCCTATTTATTGATGAATAGGTTGATCATGTTGTGGATATGCACGAAGATCATCAATTAATTAAAATTATAGGTGTGGTTGAGTTACAAGATTGTCATGTGTTAGGTTAAATTGGGAACTTGTTTTGTGGGAATAGTGGCAGAGGGATATCCCCTAAAGGTTGTTCCTAATGTGGAGGAGGCTAGTTTGCTAGAATGCCTTAATTTCCCAAGTTATTCATTCAGCTAAGTGGATTGTTTTCCAGTGTTTTGGAAAGCCTTTGAAGGATTTAACTGCCTTTAGCTGAAGAAGTTCCTTTTTAGACCGAGTATCACCTCATTGAATTGAAGTTGTTGAAGTTTTTCACCTTTTAAAACTCTAGTAGTATTTTATATCTCGGGATCAAATAACAATGATGCATTTCTTCCAAGGCATTTAGTATGAATATAGTCTTTAAACAACTACATTTAAACAAGAAACAAACACCACTCGTAATTCCAAATGACAAAAATTATAAGTAACCCAAGAACAAGAAAAAGAAAATTTGTTTGGTTTTTTATGAGTTTTTAAGTAAACAGTTAAAACTATTACTAAGACAAGCATCGATTCCCTGAAAACAATGCCATTATGATCGATGTCATGTGGTCGGTCAAATACATATGTAAAAGATATCCTAATCACCTTTAATAGTAAAGGTCAAGTAGGGTGTCGAATCTACAGGAAATCAATGGATAAAGCCAATAACAACAAATTAAAACAATAAACATATAAAATAAACTTAATGGATTGATTAATCTTTAGCAATCTGAAATTAACAAGCTTAAAACTTCATTTTTAAAGAATCTTAAAGAAAACGTAACCCACTTCGGGATATCGGTTATCTTAGCTTAACTTAGTGAGAAGTAATTAATGATGACTCTATGCGTGATAAGATCCAACTGATGTTTGTAGATCAAAGTTAAATGGATTTATTCATAGAAATAGCAATTCAAGAATGTAATTATTATTTTAAGAATCAAACACACAATGATTAAAATAAACCAAAGTTATATGAAACTAAAATTAGGTTTAAACACAATTGAATCATTTACATAATAAAATCACAAGTTAAATGTAATAGAACTTAAAAGGTTCAATTTTCAATCCGAAAACAAGGTCACAAACTAAGAAAAATGATTACTTACACAAACCCACCACCCGACTTAGCCTTGCATCCTCATTGATTCTTTAACATGAATGGAATTCAGCATTTGATTTAGAATGCTTTTGATGTTACAAACCTTTGGAATGCAGGAAACTTGCCATTTTATATCCTTGATTGTTGTTGTGGAAGGTGCAATCAACTTTAGGGTTAATCCTTTTTTAAACCCCTCAGAATTAGCTTAAAAGTAATCAAAACATAGGGAATGGCATCAGTTATGCCACTAGTGACATCGGTGGCACCCCTAAAGTCAACAATGGTGAATTTCACTTATCAATGGTTCTTCTAATGGTGTTTCTGACGCTAGTGGTTTTGGTGGAACCACCTACTACATCACCCTTTAATTTTCACTTGCAAATTTTCAATAGCTTTTTGTTGATAGGTTGTGGGTCCTGTAACTCTTTTTCTAGCTCAAGGTATACACATTTGAAACTACCAAGGTCTCACAGCTTCTTCATCTCTCAGCTTCCAATTGGCACAATAATTCTTCCATATTTTTCATGTTTACCTACAAGAAAAATTATATTCCAAAATTAAATCTATTTCTTATGAACTATCATACGAAAACATAGAAATAAAGTATTTCAACATTCAACTTTCAACATTAAACTTTCATCATCTGATGAGAATCCCCATCTTACCTTTTGCTTGTCCTCAAGAAAAGATGAATTGTAGTTTATAAACCTGTTATTACAAACATACATTACCGATAAAGATTCATTCTCAAATAATGTCCAAAGTCATACTTAGCTCAACATATTCTTTCATGATCAATATCCGTATTTTAAAACAAACTATCTAACCAATGCTTACAAACCTTCAAACCCCCCACCCCCGGTAAATAAAATGCTATATTTTCACCATTTACCCAAAGTAAACATGAATCAAAAGTACTTTATGGGTTTAATACGACTTGGGTTTAGGTATGGAATCCACAGGGTAGTAAAATTCTCCCACTTTAATTCTTACATCCTTCATCATCCCCCAAGGTTGTTTATGGATTGCACCCATATGCTCTTGTATGCATAATCAATTTATTTTTTACATTCCACAACTTGTGTAGGTGGAGTAACTTCATAATTATAAACATTACAACTTGGGATAGTACTAACCGCATTGATATGCACACTCCTTATGCTTTTTAAACTCGAACTTTGATGTTGTGGATTTACTAGGTATCATTAGGAAGTTTGCTAGGATCTTATCTTAGTTGAGCCACTTCGTCCACCAATTGACCTACTTGTTTGAAGAATTCCTCCATCATTTAATCCATTATCTTATTATCTTTTCTTATTTTCTTGAGAAAGTCCATGATTTTATATGAACTACTTGATTTTCCTTGGTCAGTATCTGGTTGATTGTTCCTTTGATATTTGTTATTGTAGCTTATTTGATTATAACTTTGACTGTTATAGGCTGGTTGTTGATTCTGGTACTGTTGACCTCTTTAATATGGTACCTAAAAATAAGGATTAGATTGGTCAAGTGTTACCATACTTAAAATTTTGATGATTTCTCAAACCAATATGATATGTATTAGAATTCATATCATATTGTTTTTATTACCGTATACTTGGTTGAACTCTTCTTTAACTCTACCTAGTTTTGATGGAGAATCCACAACTAAATGTCCCATATAATCACATGCTTCATATACTGGAAATACTCGACCACCTATTGGTGCTTCATTTTCTATATTACAATTTAAACTTGCCAATTGTCATTCTAATAGGTTATAATCTCTCTCTAATTGTTCTAATCTGTTAGTGGTACTAGTGCTTGTAAATCTGGATATAGCATGTTTCTTCTTCCTATTGGATTGAGCTTGCCTCTTTGAGTTCACTAACATCTTTTCTAAGAAAACTCAATCCACTTCCATATGATTAGATAGGAAAGTTCTGCTTGTAGTGGAATTCATATTCTAAATGTCAATGGTAGATAAGCCACCATAAAAATGCATGGCTTAGTTCCAATTATGGAATGCCATGATAAGGGCATTTCCTCAATAATTACTCAAACCTCTTCCAAGCCTCATAGAATAGTTCACCATGTTGTTGTTGGAAATTTATAATGTTAACTCATGCATCATTTGTTTGTTAAGGAGTGTAATACTCTTCTAAAAATTATTATTGCATATCCTCTTAAGTATATATGCTTACATTTTGAAAGGATAAGAACCATTGCTTTGCAATATCCTTCAATATGAAGTGGAACAGAACCAGCTTAACCTAATCTAGTGTAAATTCTTGCCCTCCAATTGTTCCACATACAGCTTCAAATTCAAGAATATGAAAGTATGACTCTTCGGTTCATTTAGCATAGAAAGATGGAAACATATTTAGGCCTTGTGGCCTCACTTCAAAGGATTTGCCAATTGCCACTGGACTTACTATAGGAGATGACTTTACAGCAATTTGAGGTTTAAAATGACTCTCAACTCCTCAAATTAGTGCATGATGATAAACTTATGGAAGACCATCATTGTGTTGAGGATAACTCGATTGAGGATATTGATTCACTGGTTGATGCCTCATACCTTGAGTGGGCCATGATTAACCTTGATGTAGTTGATAACCATAATAATTCTAAACCAATCTTCATCTCCTCCTCTATATTCTTCATATTGATTCCATTATTCTATTCCACAATCCCAAATGAGAACCCTATCCCTTATGTTTTCTTTAGCACAAATACTATCATTCCAACTAAAGTTTCATTGATTAAACTGAATGATTCTCTAGAACATCATGGTTGGCATTCCGTCCTGGTTCTTGCTGAATAGGTTGATGTTGTGGATATGTATGAAGATCATCAACCACTTGAAACATTAGGTGTGATTGAGGCACATAATTGCCATGAGCTAGGTACTACCTTTAAATGTCTGTCATAATTCTCTTTATTCTTTACAATCTATAAGTATATAGTCTATAACAACAATAACAAATTTATCTAAATATGGCTCACAAACTCTGTTTATCAAATCCACGAATGCAGCTAGAGCATTTGTAAGTCCAAATGGCATTACCGTGAACTTAAAATGTATGTATCTTGTTCAAAAGGTTGTCTCTTCATAATATCTTTCTCATATATCTTCAATTGATGGTAACCAGAACGAAGATCAATCTTGGATAATAAGCATGCTCCTTTTAATTTATCGAAGAGGTTATCAATTCTTAAAAGCATGTAATGATTCTTGACTGTTTGATTATTACCTTGCTCAGATTCCGATAATCAATGCACATTCGTATTGTTCCTTCTTTCATTTTGACAAATAAAATCCATCTTTCATTATCATTTGCAGACCGCTAAGGTCAGTAGTCATGGTCAGAGACCAGTGTGAGAACCCTAATTCTTTAAAATTTTAATTTCTAAACATAAGCTTTCCTGATTTATCATTTTATATGAGAGGTTTTCCGAGGCGTTACAACTATGATGCAATTGATAATAAAATAATTTGGTAATATTGTAACTTGTGTATGGGGTTATATAACATTTTATTAAATTTCATATTGTTTACTTAGTCAAGTCGATGAGCCCAACTCAATTCCAGCCAGGAGTTTTGCTCTTTAGACCCCACTATGGGCTGCCACCTCTTGAACCCTACTCTCAAAAGTTGTCGCCTCCCAAACCCCCGATGTCTAGGGGATGCTTTGGGTCGGAATTTTAGGAGTGTTACGATAAAAGTTTTGATTGTTCTTATAATGTATTGTTGACTTTATTTGTTTAGCACGTCTTGACTATAACACAGGTTATTATTTCTATGAGGGTCGTCCCTTTAAGAACGAGTCACGGAACTTGAAAAATGGGTTTTATGCAATTGAATTTTCAAAATGTAAATATTGCTAACAAATTTGATAAGTTAAAATAACTGTATGTTAGTAATTAAGTTTAAAAAATTCGTTTGTTTTTTTACACAAATAAAATAAATGTTTTTAACTTTTTTCAGGGTGCTATAATTTTCCTTCGGAAGGTCTTAAACTCCTGGTGATTCCTCTTCTTTATCACTAGGCATGCTAGAAGGTTTGGGGTTTTTCTTTTTCCAAACTTCTTAAGATCTATAAAGCATTTGTTTTCTTATATTTTCAAAAGTTTCTTAAAGTCATATCATCTTTTATTGTTAAAAGGATTAGTCAAAGGTAGGACTCTTCAAACCGTTCGAAGTTCGACGCTCGCTCAACATTCGTTCGGAATTTGCTCGAAAAATGCTCGTTCGATTTTTTGCTCGGTTGTATACGAGCCGATCGGATCGAATCGGTTTGTAAACAAGCCAAGCACGAGCAAAGGGCTGCTCGGCTCGGTTCGGTTCGGATCGAGTTAATATGTACATATAGTTTATACGTAGTGCTCTAGTAGATTTGACCCATTATACATAAATTGAGATTCATTTCATAATATGAAATACTTAAAATAAAGAGACAGGTAAACGGTCAACAAGTTGCGCCGCATACTTGATCAATCAACCTAATAAAGAATTCTACATTTAATATTGTTGGATCAAGAAGAAGGTCGGTGCAACCAAAACCAATTCACTTAGACAATTTTTGGTACTACATATAAAGGCTTCCTAAGCTTAGCATGAAACTTCCGAAGGTTGTAGAGCACTTCCGAAGACAAAGTGAAAGATCAACTTCCGAAGGCAAAGCTCTACTTCCGAAGACAAAGACATGCTTCCGAAGAAAAAGTCTTAAGAGAAGAAATTAGAAGATTGCTTCCGAAGTATACAGTTCATCAAGCCTCGGAAGAAGCAGTCTCTTCCAATGTATAAGTGGCCTAGGAAGAACTTGTTCTTCCGAAGCCAACTTATCCTTCGGAAGACTCTGCTATGAACCAGTGGACATAAGTATGGACCTTCTGACGCTCTGCTGCAGACCTCTGATATACTGCATGTCGTTTTCTCAAAAGTCATGTAGTTGACCATACTTTATTCCACTGTTCACCTTTATTAGATAGTACAGCTACCAACTTAAGTTAGTAATAAAAGGTAATTCATGGACATATCATGACTACCATATCTTAGATAACACTTTATCTAAGATAACTTAACTCTAGCATTGTAGTATATGCTTTAGTCATAGGCTTTCAGCTGGTATCAAAATATATCCGGCTGTAGATAGTAGTATATATAGTTTCTCATTGTAACTCATAAGTATGCTTGTGAGAGTATTGTAACACTTTGAGTTGAGAAGTAATATATACAAGTATCTTGAAAATTATATCTTTGTGCCTTTCTGCTACTTAGTATATTATTATCAGCTCTTAGATAAGACTCTGCTTAATCTGATCCGAGTGTGACATTTGTGAGTAGAGAGAAAACCAAGTTCTAAGTGACAAAACCGATCCTGCAAATATAAAAGTGAAATCCTAAGCCGTTAAAAAATATTTTTTCGATCATCTCCCGCTTTCACCATCACCGTTATTTTCAATATGTTCTCCGCCTTATCGACTATAGACTTAGCTAGCTTCATCGTCAGCCACAATTTGTTGTCATCCATGAAAATATTATGTAATGAAACGTGGCTGATTTTTAAGTTATTAAACCGCTCGTTTGTGCTCGATCGACGTTTGTTCGACAATTTAACGCTTGAAAAATGCTCGTTCGATTTTACGCTCGGTTGTAAACGAGCCGATCGGCTCGGTTCGGTTTGAAAACGAGTCAAGCACGAGCAAAAGTCCGCTCGGTTCAGCTCGGCTCGTGAACAGCCCTAGTCAAAGGATATATGGTAAGTTGTTTGAGTAGCAGTTCTATAATATGATGCTCATTATTAAATTGTTGAGTAAGACAACATATTTTTCTTATGAGAATATATATTGGTTTTTTAACACCCATATTCTCATTTAATATTTTAATCGTAAAGGATTACAGTTTGTGCGTGGAAACCAGGATCTATCAACTTTTATTATTAATTTTTATAATATTTACAATATATATATATATATATATATATATACACACACAACATTTAGAACATTCATCTTGTTTCTGTGTTCAATCCATCATTCCCGAGACTTGAAATATATCATCTCTCTTGCTTATACGCTTCACTTAAAAATATATGCATAACACTAATTAGTTTCGGTAAGTGAGTGTACATTCACAATTTGCATATCACATAGACACTCAATCACACATATGTCTCCGCATTGGCAAGAAATCTCTCATATGAGCCCTATACTTACACCAATTGTGAAAGTCACATGCAGTTGAGTGTTAGATCAGGAAACTCTCATCTAAACCTAACACCCAACTGATATGAATCTCACATATGATCTTGCATTGAACCAGGAAACTCTCTTTTGAGTTTAATATTTCTCATACATACGATCAATTAGTTACTTGTAATATAGTGTAACATAATCATATGTCTTCATATTTCCTCATGGTTATCATTTCAAGTCTCATGCATAAATTGAACATTCTATCTTTTAAGGGTTATGTAACACTTACTAAAAACTATGATTACTTAAGCCGTTAAACTTTCCTCCTTATTAGCTAGGATAGTGTATCCTGATTATATTACCATACTTTATATCAGGTGGATACCTATCTCAGTCATGGGTATTAGACCCATTCTTAAAAGGTTTTCACCCTATTTGGTGACTAACGCTTATTCACAAGGGTATTTCACCCATACCGTACTTGTATCTCACCTGTATATACCATGGGTTCATGGCTCCACTACAAGATTTTTCACCTATCGCGACGACAAATGTCGTCGTCATAGGTGCCATTTGTCGTCGCCATAGCCTATCTTG